>OY292397.1:13691482-13794908 GCA_958496205.1 Idaea biselata
TATAGAGTGAACTACGCAGGCACACCAGGTGCTAGTACAAAGTTTACTCACCTGAGTAAACAATAGGAACAGAGACTTATACAACGGCCTACCAGTCTAACCCGGTTGCTTTTAGGGCAGAAAAAATACAAAGTCCGTTGTACTATCAGCAACAAAAGTGGCTACCCAGTTAGCCGAAAGATTCGTTTCCGAGCTTGGAATAAGCATATTATACACAAATTGATATAGGTAAATCTATAAATACGCTGACTTAGCGTGTGTCAATTATTGTGTATCAATTCGCATGCAAGCAGACGATAGGTAGTAAGTATGTAACAGTTAACAATATAGTCGTAGGTAACTTTACTAAGTGAATCTTAATTTACGTTGCAAGCGAAATCAGACCTTACGGTGGGTAGCCACTTTTATTGTTGGTATTACACGGTGATGTTTCCCCTAAAAGCAACCGGTGAGACTGGTAAGCCGCTCGCAGCGCCGTTGTATGAAGCTTTATTTCTGTTCCTATTCTTTACTCATGTGGTTAAGTGTAATTTAATATAAGCTATACTCTGTCTCAGAATCTTAGATCGAAAATGTAAACAAAAAACGATAAAGCTATTGCATAGCGTTTTTTATCAACTTATGCAATTATAATTATTTATTTATTTTGTACCACGTTGCCATGGTTACCATGTAGCTCAGCCGAGCTACATGGTCGGCCGAGCCCCAGGTGTTAGGTTTTATTTTCGTTACGGAATTTCTTGATTCGGTGGCCGCGCTCAAAGCTATGCAACAGCTTAAAACTCGTTCATTTATTTGAAAGCAGCTCTTTATTAACTTTTCCTTTGATATTGACATTACTATGTTTAGATTTTTGATCTAAGATGAAGTGTATAATATAATAGGCTAGTTGCCTCGACGCCACACGTCTAAAATGTATGATAACATGGAACAAGTAGACGTAATGTTTATAGTTGAACCACGTTAATGAAAACCTTCCCATTTGCATATGAAATGAAGTTGATTTTATCGTTATCCCACCATATGACTTTTGTATGAAATTGTTCCAATACTTATTTTTGGATGGCAAAATGAAATGTTTGGAAATTTTTGAAGCCATTACCCATACGTAAATCTTAAAAAAATTAATAAGAAGGTATAACCGAGCTTAAATAAATGAATTTGCAATCTTAGATTAAAACAAAAAACTAAAGATACGGTACCTAGTCTCGGAAAATGAGACGATAAAACTGCGTCTAGCTGACGCACTAGCCTCAGTCGTATGTCGAACTGTTGCCGGGTGAGCACGTGCTGTCACACTGCGATTATCTTTTTGACATCCATAAGAATTCTTTTTTAGGGTTCCGTACCTAAAGCTAAAAACGGGACCCTATTACTGAGACTTCGCTGTCTGTCTGTCTGTCCGTCCGTCCGTCCGTCCGTCCGTCCGTCTGTCCGTCTGTCACCAGGCTGTATCTCATGAACCGTAATAGCTAGAAGGTTGAAATTTTCACAGAAGATGTATTTCGGTTGCCGCTACAACAACAAATACTAAAAACAAAATAAAACAATTATTTAAAAGGGGCTCCCATACAACAAACGTGTTTCAAACATAACAAGGAGTCAGGACAGGAAGAGGGTCAGGAGGACAAATCGAGTTGGTCATGGAATTCAAAATGGCTGCCCTATCTGTCAAATATACCAGTCTGCCTTACTTACCAAAGAGTTTCTTTTATGTTTCAAATTTTCTTTGTGCCAAGGTTTTTTTTTTTTGAGTGATTCGGTCGTTTGATGGGAGTAAGAATCGAAGATAAATATTTCATATTTTCCTATAAAATTTTTGCTTATTTACAAAGCCTAAATCATTCTTAAAGACAAATGTTTATAAAAATGCTTGTAGGTGTTTCTAGCCCATTTTTCGAATACGCAATGTTAGAATATACCGTATCTACTATTTTTGTATTCATCTCAGTTTACAATATGATATTTATTCATCTTCTATACTAATATTGTAAATTCGAAAGTAACTACCTCTATCTGTCTATCTATTACGCTTTCACACTAAGGTTTAAGCTTAGGCGTGAAAGCGTATGGGACAGACAGACACGAGTTACTATCGCATTTATAATATTAGTATAGATGAGTTCTTGCAAGATTCACTAAAAACCATTGATTGTGGTGCATTTATAATGTGTCTATTGTTACGCGGCTGCAATATATAGACGACCGCTTACGACGACGGCTGCGAACGTACTGACTAATGAAAAGACTATTCCCCACTCCCGCTCTCGCCTCACTGCCCCACTACCACTGTACCACTCCTCACCCCACGGGAGAATTTTCAGTTATGTGGTCCGACTATTGCTATATTCGATTTATATTTTTACCATTTATGTCGTATTTAGCCAATTTCATGGTATCGAATTTAAAAATGTCGTCACGGTTGAACCAGTCTCAGGTTTTTCTGTAGACTTACCCCCGTATTTATAGACGAATCGAGTAATTACTCTAGCTAAGTAAAATCTCTGCCACATTTTTGCAGACGTTGAAAACCACTGGCAACTGTGAGACAAATGCATTAGTTTGCCAAAGTAATAACACGACTTGTCTATAAATACGGGGTTAATATTTTGAGTATTTTAGATTTTTAGGTAGGAATTTTGTTTTTCTAAATATCTAGCAATAATACGTAACATTATAAAAGCCAATTCACGATTTATTCTAAAAAAAACGACGTTTTTTTATTAAGCATTTGAGAATACTTAACATTTTCAGTTATTGGATTGTATAAGGTGTTTTTATTTCACAAAATACTTGAACAGCCATTTTACATAAATATACCTAAGTTTCCTGGAGAGCACAAACAAATACAGGGCGTAACTTCTGCTCAGTTAACGTAACTTCCTATAAAAGTGTCAAAACTAATTATAATATTAAATAACCTGCTACAAATCGCAATCGATACCGTATACTTGTTAGTTCCGTCCTAAGGTAAGAGAAGAGTGTTCGGTGAACTGTATTCCTTTACACTTAGTGCTCAGTTGTTGACAATTATAGTAGTTTCTCACTCGCTGCACACTGGGTCGTGAAACGTGTGAGCGGTGCAGTGTATTTCGTTCTCTCTTACTCATGCCTCTTACAGGCCGGCATAATGCTGCTCATTATTGATATCGATTTTGCAACATGCTTTAACCTATGATGATGATTATGACCGGTGTGCAACGAGTAAAAATAGTACTATAGGTTTACTTGTAATATAAATATTGATGTAAGTACAGTCGGACAACAAAAATGGATATTACATCCACCATGGTTTCTAAATTGGCGATTTACGGGTGAATTTATGGGAAAATCATATTCAACTGAAGCTTGTACTTTTAGAGTTGTATTGGGATCCAAAATAATGAATAATGATAATTTAAGCCATATAAATGATAGAAATAAATAATAAAATACTTATTCACGACGTTACACAAAGCGCAATCTAGCCCCAAACTAAACACTAGGCTTGTACTAATATAATTTGTACAGCACTCTCTCGACCAAACTGTACGTACATACAGACCTATAAACATATACCAACTAGACCTAGTTGGTCAGATTAATTATGTAAGTAAAAATGATTCGACTGTAGCTATCCACTTTGTTGCCAACTGTACCTACATAATAAAAAAAAAACAAATTAATTAGCCGCCTCGTTATTATTAGGAAGAATGTATGTGTAGTACTTCTTTTTGTAAACTATTCAATTTATAATTGTGGGAAAAAACTGCTTATTTATATCCATAAAATGCTTTGTCCTGACTAAATGACTGATGGATCAACGCACAAAATAAACCGCTGACAGTAGAGAGTTGAAATTTGGAGAGGGTGTTCTTTTTGTGATGAAGGCATCCGATAAGAAAAGGTTTTTAGAAATTCCTACGGGTTCGTGACTTATGCGAGTGAAACCGCGGGACACAGTATGTAATCTACATTAATATTTTAAAGAGGAAAGATTTGTATTTTTGTGTGTAGTATGTTTGTAATGAATAAACTCAAAAACTACTGGACCGATTTCAAAAATTATTTCACCATTATAAAGCTACATTCATAAATAACAAGGGCTACTTTTGATCCCGATATTCCCGCGGGATCAAGTCCTGATGCCGTGGGAATATGGGGATCAAAAGTAGAATATGTAACTCCTCGATAATGTAGCTTTCTTTAGGTGAAAGAATTCTTGAAATCGGTACAGTAGTTTTTAAGTTTATTCATTACAAACATACAAACACACACAAAAATACAAATAATATTAGTGTAGACGTGTAGATAACTACGGCAGCCTACTTATTTATTTTCTTATTTTTTGTATTTTTGTTTGTCTTATGTTTAACAGTAAATAGGTACCTGATTATTATGATTCCATGACCCACCATGCGTGCTATTTTATTTATACTTTGAGTGTTCATTACTTAATTAACCGTCTAGTTTTATGGTTTTATCGGAATTTTACTTATTTCTAATATTATTAATTTATTGAATTATGATATTTTCTACGGAGTGTACGTACATGCCATAAGGGAAAGTCATTCCTCTTTTTATTACCGCTCGTTCCGAATCGTTCAATTTATGGCCCAGCCTAAAGCTGAAAATACACGACAGACACATGCACGAATTTCTTTGTGTGCTGTACATATGGGCTCTATAGGTAAAGTTATAGTGTAAGTGTCGTCCGTGTATTTTGACTTTAAAGCTCAAAATGCACGACTGATACTTATATCTCAAATCTTTTGTACAGATAAAGATCCGAAGTTATTTTGTCTTCGTTAGATTGTGATGACATCTGTCGAGCGAAACATAATAGAACATTGTCGATTGAAACTCGTGACTTTTCCTCATTAAAATAATATGCAATTTGCCATATACTTATGTCTAACCCATTCGTCTAAATAGCAAAATGGCCAACTGATCAATCAATCGGCCAACTAGAAAAAACGTCTAGTAGTTGGCCGAAATGCTACTAATGCGATTTGTTCATTGTATAAAAAATAAATTTGATCGTTAAAAATGTTCAAAAATTAATCTATTTTTAAGTTATTATAGTAATATAGGTGTGTATTCATTAATTTATATCATTAAGAATTAATATCATACTTAAAGTAAATTACTATGTACTTAAACTTAATTGACTGATTTCAATAAATATTATTGTAATTATATTGTGGTTTTCTTTGTTACCGAATTTAAATTCAATGTCCTGCAAACTTGTTTACTCAATAACATAATCACCGGTCCTGCCATATTTATTTGTCGTGCACAGTTGCACACGGAGGTTTTTGCAGACATGGCAACGTCGCCTTCGGCTTGGTTTTGCCTATACGGAACACGTTCGTGTGCAACGTACGTGTTCCGTATAGGTTTACCGGATTCCTAAATGCTTAAAATCTATAAAATGTCTTGATTACCGCACACGTTCGTTTTGTTTCCGAACGGAAAATATACCGACTGTAAACATTCCGAATGAAAAAAAATGTATACGGAACACGTACGTGTGCAGCCAGGCTAAAAACGATCTTTTGACGATTTAAAAACTATAATCGTCTTTTGTTTTCATTTGCGTAATTGTCATGTACAGGATGTGAACATGAGCTCACTTCTTGCACATTTTGCGTTTTGTTCTTTTGCTTTGTGCTTTTTATGCCCTTTTGTAGATTCACCACAAATAAAACGGGTATTTAGCGGTTTGATATTCAGTGCAGAATCGAATTATTAGCCAGTTGAAATTACTGGCAAAATATCGAGCTGCGTAAAAATGTATGACCGACCAAACATCAAACATCACCAATAAAAAATATGCATATCAAAACACGTCGAAGTCAATTGGCTTCCTTTGAAAGTAAAATAAAAACCAAACATTTGTGTGAAGAGTTTTATTTTGGCCAATTTATTATTGCTGTAAATATAATTTTGTAGAAAATAATTGTAAATACACGTGGGTTTACTTAATGGACATTGCTATTCAAATAACTATTACATGTAAGTTACATAAAAATTATAGAAAATTAAAAATAAAAACAATATTCTGATATGCCCAAATTTTGTTAAAAACATTCGATTCTAGGTGCCTTGTAATTGCCTGATATTGCTTATTTATTCCAGTAAACTATGTGAAATATAGTAATTCAACAAAGGCAGACACTAATATTGAAGTGCCGTTAAATAATTTGTCGGAAGACAATTAGTAAAGTCTAATTTATGATAATGATGAAGCTAACAAGAATTTATATCACAGATTTCATGAACAATAATTGATTTTAATGTACGAACCGCCTTCACAATTCCATTGTTGCAGTACACTTTACTTTCACATAACAATATCAAACCAGACATTCATGAAACAAAACGTTGAGAAATACCTCAAATAGTACAAATGGTTCAAGGATCTGACCAAAAACATTAAACTCTTCACCTGACATCCCATAGTTGATTTGACCCCAAGAGAGCTATAATAATTGAGGGTTGTACTAATGAAAAAGAAACAGCTCTCCAAATTAAAACCCCGATCAGACAGAATAATATGGCATATCTCCAAGCCTTAGAGATTGCTAAATTGTCCTGTCTCGTTATGTCACAGATTTATACTTTACACATGATTAGGACATTCACAATTTCCATTCTATATTGGGCAGAGGTGCAAGTTTTAGCCAAATTTTATAAGATTTGTGTGTTATTGGCAATTTGTAAACATTCTCCTTTGATGGACAAAATATATAACTATAAAATATAATTATTTTTTTCAACTTGACCTCGTGCCCTCAACAAACTGTTAACAATCTCTGTGACCAAAACCGCTTCTTTTTTATAAAGTAAGTAATAACACTTCATTAACAACTGTGCTAAAATCTGTTGTCGCATCAATGTTCATTGCAACTAGAACATTTATCACTACTTCATCTAAATCTCTCGTTGTATATCTAATAGTAATAGAATTTAACTGGAATTAAACTTTGATTTATAACATCTAGTTGGAATGAAACAAATCAGCGACAAAGACTTAGTTTAATGGCTTGCTGTAAATTAGATACTGTTTCAAGCGGTCAGAAACAATACCTCTGATGCTGATTTCGTCTTTTATCCTCCAATGAAAGTAGTTTGAACTAGACTTATCTGTCTACCCACATCGCAGTATTACAAAAGGTTTTTATTTCAATATAAAATCAATCAAGCGCTAGTTCAAACATCATCTATGTGGGTAGACAGTTACATAAGATTTTTCCAAAAGTCTACCAAAATTCGTATAAGATCTTGGACAAATCTAGGTAGACTTCTAAACTTGATATTAAGATAAATATTTTATGTTTTAACAATATAGGAATTCGCACACAGTATCCAATATGGATAAAGCATGCTCCATACCTTTCACAAGTCCCGATGTTCGTTTTATATACACATTTTAAAAAAGTTACCCATTCTGGGTCAAGAGTCTTATTTCACGATATAACTATTTACACGCACATTTTGTTACAATAAATTCATTACACTTTTTACATTTAAGTTTTTTGTTTTTGTATGTTTTTGATTCATTCACGAGTCAACGAGTGTGAGTGAGACGCTTCAATAGAGGAGCGAAGCGCGTCCCAGGCGAAGGCACGGCGGGCGTTACTTATCGGCGGAGTCGTCATCGTCGGGACGCGCCACGTACAGCGCTGGATCGATCACCTTCGGTATGGGCTTGATCTCGGTACCAAGCTCTTGTTCGATGCGGTGTAGAGCAAACCTGTCTTCATACGTAATCAGGTTGATCGCAATACCGAGGTGACCGAACCTACCCGATCGCCCGATACGATGCAAGTATGTTTCTGCCATGCGAGGAAAGTCGAAGTTAATAACCACGTTGACAGCTTGGACGTCGATACCCCGAGTGAATAAATCTGAGCTCACTAAGTTCCGGCAGAGGCCGGCACGGAAGTCGTGGAACACACGGTTGCGATGCGCCTGCGCCATGCGAGCGTGAATGTAGTAGCAGCAGTATCCCAGTTCTGTTATCTTCTTTGCCAACAGTTCCACACGCTGAGTCGAATTGCAGAATATGATGGATTGGTTTATTTGCAACTGGAATTAAAAATTTACTTAATTAGTCAATTACAGACCCGGGATATGTTTTTCTATTCAGAAAAATGACATCTTAATTCACAGAAAAGTCAGATTTTGTTCCACCGTCAATTAGCATTTCTACATTTTATACCATAACAATAAAAAAATAAGGTATGAGAATTGATGTTTAATTTAGGAATAACCTAACTAAGGTCTAAGGGATATTATTTTTTAGTGTTACCCACACTTGGAGCTCGTCCGAGCAAGTTTGCTTTGATCTAAGTTTTGGAACAAAATCATATTTTTAAATACAAATTTTAACCTTTTTTTTTACAGGAAAATTTTGTACTTTACCATATCTCTGGCATATCATACAATATAAATAGGTATAAATAAATACAATACAGTTAAAAAAGTAACAATCATTGTTTTATCCCATTGATCCATCAAATATTTAGATTAGATAGTAATATAATCAACTAGATAAAAATACAAACCTTGGAAAATAACGTATTAAGGCAGTGCACTTTCTGTCTTTCTTGCACAAATGCATAGTACTGTGTCACTCCTTTTAGAGTCAGCTCCTCCATCAGATTAATTTCATAAGGCTCCCTCAAGTGCTTTTCCATGAATTGCTTTACACTTAAAGGGAAAGTGGCAGAAAATAGCAAGATTTGGCGTTCTTTGGGTAACCTGAAACAACAATTGATAAATTACATAAATAGGTACAAACAGATATTTACCTAACTAAGTACTATCATAGAAATAATAAGTTTCCAATTAGTTTGAGTAGTAGAATTCAAAATTGAAGACAAAGAACATGACCCACATCTACACAACACATCATTAAAACTAATAATAAATATTTTTTTGTGAATTTCAGGAATCGAACCCGCAACATTCCAAGTTGCAGCCTATGAGCCACAGAG
This sequence comes from Idaea biselata, assembly GCA_958496205.1. Taxonomy (NCBI): domain Eukaryota; kingdom Metazoa; phylum Arthropoda; class Insecta; order Lepidoptera; family Geometridae; genus Idaea; species Idaea biselata. The sequence continues at coordinate 13,700,467 of OY292397.1, forward strand.
GTCAAAAAGTACATACCGTGAAATAACCATATCCAACATGCCCTTGAAGTCTTGTGATAAGAGCTTATCAGCCTCATCAAGTACCAGCATCCTGCACTGGTCCATTTTGGCCACCTGCTTATCCATGAGATCAATCATACGACCAGGCGTTGCAATAATAACCTGAACTGTTGAACCACACATTAAGAATTAGTCATTATTAAAAAAATATAATTTACAAAACCATTAAAAGAAATCATGCAGAACAGAAAAGGGTTTAGTTTTCAACTCTGCAATGGATATCCACTACTTTTGCCCGACTGTGCATAAAATGGCTAATAAAATTGCATGCATTTTTTATATGCACAATGCAATGCTTATGTTGGGTGAATATATGCAGAGATAATTGTACCTACAATGTGATTGAAATTATTAGAAAACAATTGTCTCTTTGTTTAGAATAATTACTCATTTTATGTGGAAACTAGCTTGCACCCTGCGGTTTCACCCGCGTAAGTTCCGATCCCGCAGGATAATCAGGATCAAAAGTTGCCTATGTCCTTTCCAAGGTCACATTCATCTTTATAAAAAAAATCCATCAAAATCAATTCGGCGGTTTGGGCGTAAAAACGTTACTTACGCATAATATTAGTATAGATAGATGATTGTAATAAAAGTGATATTTACCATTTTGATAAATACGCATAATGTCATCCCGGAGATTGGTACCTCCTGTGGTAACCATTACACGAATATCTGTGTGTTTTGCCAACTCAATACATATTTGTGATGTCTGGAGTGCTAACTCCCTAGTTGGTACTACAATTAAAGCTTGAATAGCATCTTTTTTGGGATCAACCTATGTGAACAAATACAGTGCTGTTAAAAACAGATATTATGACAGAAATAAAGCTATAAAATGAAGAAAATACATTCAGAAGTGGAGTTGTCACTTATGGGAAGTGAAGGGGAATCCAAATAATATCATCATTGAAAATAGTCATTCACGCAGGCTTCGGCTATGAATAAGCCTGCAGTTTTGTCTGATCTGTTTAGAATTCTTTATAATCCATTATTAGCAGATGCCTAGTATTATTAGATATCTGCATTGCCATTTGACCTGATCCATTCTTCAGTTATTCTTTTCTATTGTGACTCAACTGTGTTTATATTATCAAAAAAATTTATAAGTATAAACATTATTTCTTAGTGTTAATCCACAGTCCAAAGTTTTTGAAAGCATTTTTTCAAAAAGCAGTATTTCCTAAGTGTGGATTAACACTAAGAAATAATGTTTACATGTTTGGAATGTGTCATCTTATATTGTAATCATTTCCATGTAATATGGGAAGTTACAAGCCGTGGCGAAGCGGTTAACGCGTTGGTTCGGATTACCAATAGTCGCGGGTTCGAATCCCGCCGGGTACTAAAGTTTTTGAAAGATTTTTTTCAATAAGCAAAAATATATATGTTTTGTAGTTTAATCTTCATAATAATCTTTAAGATGACCTTATTTTGAACAACTACAAAGTGATTAAAATCTTTGTAACCAATTTGTAAAGTTATGTTATATAAATAGAATTAAAATCAATCAATCATTATTTTGTCTTTGCTGTTGATTGTCAGTCTGGACAATCCATTTAAAAATAATGTATGTTTACTAAAAGGTACATAAATTAAGCAATAACCTGTTCTAAAACTGGAATACAATAAGCGCCAGTTTTGCCGGTACCATTCTTGGCTCTTGCGAGAACATCTTTGCCGCTGAGTGCGATGGGGATTGAAGCTTCCTGTATGGGAGAGGGTTTCTCCCAACCCTTTTCAAATATACCCATCAGGAGTTCTCGCTTTAGGCAAAACTCTTCAAACTCATTACCTCTTGTATCTGTTACATCCTGCAAACACATTGATCATGTCAGCGTATTAATATTTACTAGCAAATTATTTTTTTAACATATTTCCTTATAATAGGTAAGTACCTATTTAGATTTTGCTATTGCAAATAGGTATAATGCAATGGTAAGATCTAGACTTTACTGTTTTAAGTTGTTGTGACAACATAGACAAAATTATTATTTACTAGCAGAGCCCCACAGTTTCATCCATGAAAGTCCAGATCTTCAGCTCTCTGCATAGCAAGTTGCAACATAATCACTTTAGTATTTTTTGTGCGATTGAAACACAAACATATAGGTATCCAAAATATCGGATAATAATGCCACTTATAAAATAGATACATATTTAATCAGCATAACAAAAAATTATCTGTGTTAAAAATATGATGTCCAAATTATCATATATACCTATACTACTTGTTTTGGCTCATGGGTGTGACTTATCAAGGTATGATAAACTTTTGTTTGACAAGATTGTAAACAGTGAAGAAAAAATGACAGAGATTTGCGAAGTATGAGAGTTGTATCTTCCATACATAGTGAAGAAGTTCAGCAAACCTTTAATGTATGGGGCTTCAAACATGATTTTGGGTACACTAGCTGTGTCCTAAGCTTTCACCAAAATAAATGTAGCCTATGTTACTCCTCAATAATGTAGCTTTCATTTGGTGAAAGATTTTTTTTAATCTGTCCAGTATTTTCAGAGCCTATTTGCTACAAATATAAAAATCTTGCATCTTTATATTAGTATATTAGAGATAGATAGTAGCATTTCTTTGTGTGGCTAAAGAAACTGAAGGTAGTTAATAAAAAGAACTCACACTAGTCTTAATTCTTCTATCTTTTGGGGGTATTTTTAATTTTGATTTCCAACCGATGTCGTCAATAGCTTTATCAACGTCTCTGTAACAAATGATTTGGTATTTATTATTCATCTTCTTCACACAACTACCTACAAGTAGGTTAGCTATAAAATTACCCTACAAGAAAAAAGAAACTCACCCTTTCTGCGTGTTCATGCTATTACCGACGTGATTGCTTGTACTAATCCTATTTTCGGTCATCATTTTTCCAAATTATCCCACTAGGGACGACTTACAATTAGAAACTTATTTCACGAATTTTAGTCCAAATTTTTAGTTTAGCACTAAATAAATTTCACAACAAGTCACTTTTAGACACTTATGATAATTTTAAAAGTTTATCACGTACACCAATTTGCTCTGGAGATATCTGAAACAAGCAAAATTATCGCAATAATGATTCGACGTAATTCCAACGGGCAAACAATTTGAGACGCGTCAACAACCGAAACTAGCCAAAATAAATAAGCCCCGGGCACCGTTAAAGTAGAAAGTTTCGATGAACTAATATTCTGCAAAGATAGACACACGTTATAGAAATAATAATTGGGTAATATTAGTTGTTAGTATCTGATGATTGAACAGATAAAAGGAGATAAAATAAGTCGCAAAAATAGCTTTAAAATCCTAATATGGCCGCCATAGGTCACTTAGCCGAGAAATCAGTTGATAGCCACTGATAGGTTTTGAGGAAAAAATATTCAATAGGGCATTAAATTATTTATTACAGGCGTAATTCAAACACAAATGAATCAAAAATATAGTAAATAAATGGGTAATACCTAGATAAAACTTCATAAAAGACGACGACACTGGACACTCGACGACATCACAATGTAACCAAAGACAATTTCTTACTTTTTTCAATTTTTGCGATTTTATAATGTTGTCAGGTTATTGGAATAGAAAATGCGGGATCGGGGAATATTAAAATTTTAGATAATTTGATAATCATAATGATAATAATAATATATTTTGAAGGCGGCAAAGTTCAATTGAAACTGAAGTAAAAGACTATTGATATAGAAATAAAAAATCGTTCAAAATAATAAATAATACAAGACGATCGAACTGAAAACAAATGACTATTATGGATTTAAATAGGTAGGCAACTGTAGGTGGCTAAGCAATTCTTATAGGGCAAGTTAGTGGCGCCTTAATAAACTTATTGTGATGCCTATAACTAGCGGGTGGTCTAGACGCCTCTAACGACACCCCATTTGTTGAATTAGTTGTAGAAGTATATAGTTTCCTATAAAAGTTTCGTGTAGTTTAATGTAGTTTCAACGTTACAAACAAATTAGTATACATCGTGGTCAAAATCATAACTTTCCTTTGTAACGTTGTACACGTACAATAGTCGAATTATATATTAAATAGGCTAAAATATATAAAAATAAACAATTTTAAACATTTAATTTAAATAATTAATAAAAAAATATAATAAAACTAAAATAATTAAACTAAATAACTTTAAACTTTAAACAATTACCTTAAAAACTAATATTAGAAACCTAAAACTTAAACTAAAAATACCTTAACCTAAACTATATTTAACCTACATAATTAAAAACTATATCCTACAGCTGTTGAAAACATTATGTTCATAAAATGTCACTGAGGTTGGTCAACTCAAGCATCATATCTAGTTGCGCGGTTGTACTGCGACATTCCAATCGGCTGGCTATTGTTTCGAGCGCGGCGACAACGGGAGCCGTGACGTAGATTCTTGAACCTCGGCCATTCGTAATTTGATTCGCATCAAGGACACACGCGCTCTTCTCAGCGCGGGTCCCTATATAGGACACACGCGCTCTTCTCAGCGCGGGTCCATATAATATACGTCCCTATATTAGCGAATAGAATAATCCAGTTGCAGTGGTACAAATAGAAATTATACCTAATAACATCAATAAGTGATTTTAAAACCCGAAATTCGGTAAGTGGCGAACATTTCGTACTAACAGCATAGGAATTATTATTTTTGGTTTTGTTTTAGGTAAATGCTTCATTGTAATTTATAATACACTTTTTATTGTTTTATATTGTGGGGAATAGTGGTAGATATTATATTTGATTGTATGTATTCACGCTAAATTGTATGGATGTGTTCCGTAATGTACAAAATTACTACCCACATGTTTTTAACAAAGTCGTTAATTCAATTAATTTTTTCATTCCCGTATTTAAATATTCATTTTAACTTTTATCAGAATCTCTGTTCTCGTAAACCATCAGCCACAGTCATTGCCTACTAGGTAAAGTTAGGTGCTTCCTCATCCTCATCATCATCATCTCGTCATGGGCGTGGCAGACTGTGGTTGTGGTCACTGTGTGAATATTATTCTAACACTGGACGATATTCCAGGGTTCCAGATTACCGCTCAGGAATACGCTTCAAGATCTTCATTCAAGTTTCAACCTACCGAAACGTAAAGCAGTTCACTGACCCGGCAACCACCTACACCACCTAGGCCATCGGACATTCCCCGGACTTTCCAGGATAGTACCTAACTTACGAGCCAGTGAAAGTGGAACCACGGGTTAGGGCTAAGAACCACCCCTGTATTTTTTTAATTAAATTAATGTTAACCTTTTAGTGTGAAACCATTGTCTTATTTAAACCTGCCAACACTAAACCGTGACACCTTCTCCACAGTTGGGTAAAAAGTAAAAACTTGTCATTGATTGAAAAATAAAAAGCGACTGAAATGCAGAAACATTATGTATGTGGCAGCACTATTATTTTTCTGTCAGTTGATGATTATCATGCCAGCCAACAAAAATATCTGTCTGAGGTCACGGACATGACGCAATTAATACCTACCTACCTACACGATTAAAATCGTAAATACTTTACTCGGTCGGTAGACCTATAAAAATGTTACTTTTATAAAACACAATCTTTCTTGTAACAAGAAAATTAGATGCGGTAGGTAAAGCATAATGAAGACAAAGCATTTTGCCTGCCTCTCATAGAAAAAAACCCGCCGCCGTCACTGTCAGTCATCAATCATCTTCCTTTTAGAATTGTCTATGGTCGACTGAGATTGTGACGATTGTTTATTTATTTTGATTTTAGTTTTCGCGACAATAAATATTCGAAAGCGGAAAGAAAACAAAGAACATTTTAGTAATTAGTACTCCTAGTATAAATGATGTATGTTCGATAAAATAATGTTTAAAGTATCAACTAAAATATAAATTGTAACCTTAAAATTTGTGTCGATAGCTAAACTATTACAATCGTACACTCTTGGGGTTGTAATTTGGTTGTAACTGTCTAATCATTGCTAATCTTCTTAACAATTACAGGACGGAGTATTGGAAATCGCAAGCACGGAAATATTGTGAGTTCTGCAAATGTTGGTATGCTGATAACAAAGTGGTAAGTGTTATAACTAGCAGCGCCCTGCGGTTTCGGCCGCGATCCCGCGGGAATATCGGGTCATATCGGATGCCTACATCATAACAACACACTCTCAAAAGTTCAGCTCTCTACTATAAGCAGTCTTGGCTATGTATTGATAGATCAGCTTGTCAGGAAAAAGCATTTATCGATATAGATTACTTCGTCTTTTTACCTATACTATTAAATTTATAATACTAATCAAAGCAATAAAATAAATGTGAAAGTCTGTTTGTTAAGCTTTCACACCTAAACTGTTGAAATAGTAATTTGTTATAGAGATAGATTTTTAATCACAATATTCCAGCAGGATCGGGACTTATGTGGGGAAACTGGGGGCGCAGACAGTATTTTATATCCCAGCTTGTAAATAAAATTGGTTGTATATTAATAGAAAATCTTTTATGTTCATCCAGAGTATATCATTTCACGAAAATGGCAAAAAGCACAAAGAACATGTACAGAAACATATATCACAACTCAGCAAAAAGAGTGCCAAAGACTTCAAGCAGAAGGAAAAAATGGATGATGATATAAAGAAAATGGAGTCAGCGGCAATGGCTGCTTATTTAAAGGATGTACAGAATAATGCAGACCTTACATCACAGGTAGGATGTTACAAAAAATATATTTGTGGTAACATGTTTTTAACCCATTTATTCATTTAATTTTCAAGTGGAACACACTTCCAGTGTTAGATTAAATAACACAGTTCCAGTATTAAAAACAGGACTTGAATAATGTAAAAGGGGTTATATTGAAAAAACCTAGTCCGCCTTCTGGTACACAGTAATAAAATTGTGACCAACTCATAAAGCAAAATTGCTTAAAAATTGTAAAATTTAACTAAGTTTTTGGTATTAATTGTGTTGGTTGTAGTTTTTAATTGTGTCTGATTATGATAATTGATTCCAGAGCATAAATGAAATGTTGAGTGAGGGTGCAAGTGGTGAGAGTAAACCTCAAATAGCTGTTGGTGAGAAGCAGAAAGTAAAGTCACCCCCAGTTTGGCAGGAGATAAAGAATGATGACGGCAATTCATACTACTGGAACACGGTTACAAATGGTGAGCCCTTCTTAGCAGTGTTATTCTATATAACTTGAACATCACTTGAATAGTCACGTTCGTCTTCACTCACTCTTAGATTCCGCTACCGATTAAAATCAACCTTCGATTCTCTGTCAGTTCTATCCAGCAGTCAATTCACCACTAGCTGCGTCCCGCGGTTTCACCCGCGTAAGTCCCCATTCCGTGAGAATATCGGGATTAAAAGTAGCCTTAGTTGCTCAGGGTGAATGTAGCTTTCTAATGGAGTAAGAATTTTTGAAATCCGTTTAGTAGTTTTTGAGTTTATATATTACAAACATACACACACACAAAAATACAAATCTTTCCTCTTTATAATATTAGTGTAGATTGTCCAGGGAGATCTTAAAGTCTCCCTCAGATCCCTTAGTCGCCTTTTACGACACTCACGGGAAGATATGTGTAACCCTATTCTATGCCGCCAGGGCTATACAGCCGGCATTGTATCTTTCACTAGCTGCGCCCCGTGGTTTTACCCGCGTAAGTCCCGATCCCGCGGGAATTACGGGATAAAAAGTAGCCTATGTGTTATTCTAGGTGTCCAGCTATCTATATTCCAAGTTTCATCACAATCGGTTCAGTAGTTTTTGCGTAAAAGAGTAACAAACATCCATACAAACTTTCACATTTATAATATTAGTAGGATTATAATATTAGTAGGATAGGATTACAGTTTATTCTGCCTTCTTCGTTTTCACGGCTCCTTAGTTTTGTTAATTGTTTTAATGTTTTGTTTTTCCTTTACGTTGTTTTGTTTGTTTTCGTTTTTATTTTATTTTGTATTAACAGTGCTGTGTGTTTTTCGTCAATCATTTTTTTTTTCTTTTGCAGAGACAACATGGGAAGAACCAGATGAGTATTTGTCAATCGCAGATCAAGAGAAACAAAAACTAAAGAAAATTGAAGCTGAGAAAAAGAAAGAAAAACAAAAGTGAGACTAGGAACAATTTTGCAAAATCTTTGCCTACTTATTATATGTTACAAGATGGGAACCCGAAACCCGTCGGGCTTTGGATAGTTCCGATTCCATTCGGTTCCGTGGTTTACAATACAAAAAAAAAAATTTGATACCAAAATGTGAAATCTTACTCCCATCATACGACCATACCTATCAAAAAAAAAAAAACGTTGGTCACAAAGAAAATCTGAAACCTATAAGAAACTCTTTGGTTGGTTGAGGCAGACTGGTATAATTGACAGACATGGCAGCCATTTTGAATTATATCAATTTCATGACCTACTGGATTTGACTTCGACCAATCAGTGAGCCCCGTACGTACCCCCGAAAACAGTAACAAAATCTCTTTGAATCAATTCCCATAGAAACTTTCATCCCCAATTTAACACTCTTAGGGGTTGAATTTAAAAAAAAATGTTTAGATATTCACTTACTACCCCATATCAATCTCTATATCAAATTTCAAGTTTCTAGATCAAGCCGTTACGAAGTTGCATACAAACGTTTTTACCCATTTTTACCCCCTTAGGGGTGGAATTTTCAAAAATCGGTTCTTAGTGCTCACTTTCAACCCCTAAAGAACCTATGTTCCAAATTTCAAGTCTCTACACCTAGCCGTTTAGCCTGTATGTTGTCCATCATTCAGTCAGTCAGTCAGTCAGTCAGTTAGTTACACTTGCGTTTTATTAAGTATGATAACTAATATTATAAATGTGAATGTTTAAACTTACACGATTTCCGTCCATCATTAATAATAGAACTTAGGGTCTAGATTGCGTTGTAGATAACTATGGATTTTAATAACCTCGACGTTTCGGCGAACGGGTTACACCGGCCGTGGTCGCGAGAATACAGACCCGTGTCCCCACACCTAGACCCGCAGTTCTAATATTAATGATGAACGTGAAAGTTTGTACATGATTTTGATTGTTACTCTTTCACGCAAAAAAGACTTAACTGATTGTGATGAAACTTGTTATGCAGATTATTGGAGATCTGGATTAACACATGGGCTACTTTTTATCTCAATATTCGCGCAGGATCGAGACTTACGCGGGTGAAACCGCCGGGCGCAGCTAGTTTAAAATACGAAGTACATGAATTAAATAGACTAGTTTTCTATAACATTATTACAAAAAACATTCCATAACATAACAAAATATATTTTCTATAACAGAACGAAGAAACAGAAAGACAAAGAAGAGGAAGCCATAAAAGAGGTGAAAGCACTAATGGCGCGGGAGAAAATGCGCGAGTTTGCCGTGAAGGAGGACCCATCCTCCACCAGCTCAGTCGACTACGGACCTGCTCCGAGACCTGTTGTGCCATACGGCTCGTGGAAACCTGTACAGAATGAGTAAGTCATCTAGATTATTGTTTTATGGTATATTTGACCTCATCTCACCTGGGGGCGACGACGATGATTTCATTTCATTTATTTCATGTACAGTACAATAGATGTTACATAGGCATATTTGTTCACATATGAGCCCTGCCAGGCATTGCAATTTCGTCGACAGCTGACATTTCGAGGGTTTTTCAGGCTCTTGTTCACGAATAGACTGACAAAGTTTTATTTCATATCAAGACATGAAACGAAAACCGAAGAAAAATCTGTCATTTAGATTATACAAGCTTGGTTATGTGTATGTACCCGTACCATAAGTTGATAAGTAAATACGTGAACTGTAACGTTTACAGTTTGACTTACTCCCTGTCGCAACGTTTGCGATTCGTGACAATTCTTCTTTTGGTGTGGCACACCTAGTATTTGAGTTTTCAGGTCGCCTTAAGGCCTAAAATTTGACCAAAAACTTCCATCAGAGATAACTACCGGGACCAACTGCTTAACGTACCTTCTAAACGGAGCAGCTCGATTAAATAATTTTTTGCTACACAAATTACCATCCAATCCAATTAATGACCGCGCTATGCGTTACTTAACCCCCACGACCATTCAAGCTCGGTAGGTGCCACTAGGCCAATGAGCTCCTCTGACTCCTCTCTCCCTAGATAATTAAAAAAAACCATTTCAATTTTAGTAGGTTTACTTCTGACTAGTATAATACCTACATATGTTAGGGTCATCATCATCATCATTTCAGCTGTAAGAAGTCCACTGCTGGACATAAGCCTCCCTCATAGATCTCCAGATGCTTCGGTCATAAGCGGCCTGCATCCACCGTGAACCCGCGGCCTTAACCAAGTCGTCCGTCCATCTCGTTGGTGGACGTCCAACGCTGCGCTTATGTTAGGGTATTCCAGGTTATTTCCTTATCAAAACCATTATCTCTCCTTCACCAATCAGGCCTCAACAAAGCATAGACCTCCAGCTACCAAAGGTTGAGGAGCCAGCGCCGCCGCCCGTCGTGATGGAGCCCGAACGACTGCAGTTCAAGGAGAAGCGAGTCACGTCGCTCGGGGATGGACCTGTCGACTTTAAGAAGAGGAAGATGAACAACCAACGGAGGAATATTAGACAGAAATTTGATGATGAATAGGTGAAGTCATTAAAAACAGGACAGCAAGTCGGACCATAGTCGGACTCCCGAAGGGTTCCGTACCAAAAAATTGCGTTTGCTGTATTTTGTTTTTATTACAATGGGTCCCGTTTTTACTCTTTGGGTACGGAACCCTAAATAACACGTTTGTTGTATGGCAACCTCACTTAAATATAAATGAATAAATATGTATGATTTATGAAAACTGTTCGTTCATGCATTTCATTACCAAGAGTCAAAAGTAGAACTAAGTTACTCGGCTCGAATCAGATGAAGTAATTTTCCAGAAACTTTGTTATTTACTTAGATAAATACTGTATAGGTATAGATAATAAATTGTAATTTAAGTTTATGTAGAAATATAATTTATATTTTATATTTATTTACTTGTTTTATTTGTATGGTATTAAAAACAAAACAAGTATTTTACCACGGCTTAAGTCATAGCGCCAAGCAGACTCATACGTGTTCCGATACGTAGATCAGTGCGGCCACTAAGGAAGACGGGTCGGATTTTGTTCCAGTCTTTCTTCTTCTAGATGAACTTAATATACTTAATAGCACTTAAATTAACACATTAAGAGCGGTGTTGGTCTAGTGGTAAATACCACGACTTTCATTCCGAAGGTCGTGGTTTCGAATTCTGGGCGCACCAATGTCTTTTTCTTTAGGAAAAAATTAAGTGCGCTATTAACGTCGCTCTTACGGTAAAGGAAAACATCGTGACGAAACCTACAGCTTAGAGTCACGCAAAAAGGCCCGGATATAGGGCTACTTGCGAAAAAACACAGTAAAAACTAAACTAAATTAACACATAGGCTACTTTTGATCCTGTTATTCCCGCGCGCAGGTGAAACCGCGGGGCGCAGCTAGTGAAACACATTTGTTGTCACCATCAAACCACGGTAATTAGTTCTGTCGATCGTTCGGACTATTGTATCGCGCGTCCATGGTCCGGGACCGATATGGATATGATGTAGGTACATTATCGATTAATGTCATAGGTATGTGTTGGTTTAAAATGCTTAGAGGATTTATAGTCTAACCACGTCGACTTGTGTCGCGGCTACTACCGTTCTTATATTGTCTTTACTAGCAGCGCCCCTTGGTTTCATCCTCGTAAGTCCAATCCCATGGAAATTATTCCAGCTGACTTAGCATACAAGCACAAGACAAATTAAGTCGTCTCTTTTTCTCTAATTATATCGATTTGATGAACGTATGCTACCGATTGTTAAGATCTCGAAGAGATTGTCGTCTCGGTTCTCACAAGTCGCATTAGCGACATCTTAGCGCCCGCAGCGATAAAGCGACTCATTTAATGTTAGTACAAGTAGGTACATCTACAGACCTAATGATCCTACCTTATACCTATATAATAGAGTAGGATACATTGTATCCCTCCCTCGATCCATCCATTTGCACCTACCGTAACACTGAGCTTAATTAACGTGGTCTTGGTATAGCCATTGCTATGTTATGTCCGGTCTAGGACAACACACAACATTAAATTTTCCGATCACGATCGGGACGTATTGGCTCGTATATAAGGAGACGTCTGGAGATGATGACTGTCAGATCACCTGGAGCCTCAAGCGAAGACAGTACTCTCGTCTAGAGGGATAGAACACTAGACTTGTGGTGTGTTGTCGTAGAAAAGAAACTATGGCGAAATTGGTGAGTTGATTTTCTTTATTTTCGTAATTTTTGGTATTTAGATAGCCATTATTGTGAGAAAAATAAATTATTTATTTGCACCAAGATATTCTGAAAATGCAGTGTTTCAAAATTGACATTTTATATGCTAGTTAACTTCTCCGAAAATGAATAATTTTCCAAGTACCCAACTTTCATGGAAATGTAACTTGAACTTCTTTTTTCCACCTCACTTTATCCGATTCTGGTGGATCCAATATTTTGTGTAAGTAATTTAATTAATTACTAATTTAATTACCTCATACCTATCTTCTAATATATAAAATTTCCATGTCACAATGTTAGTTACCGTACTCCTCCGAAACGGCTTTACCGATTTTTACCAAATTTTATATGCGTATTCAGTAGGTCTGGGAATCGGCTACTATCTATAATTTATATCTAATCTAATCTTCTAATATATAAAATTTCCATGTCACAGTGTTAGTTACCGTACTCCTCCGAAACGGCTTGACCGATTTTTATGAAATTTTGTATACGTATTCAGTAGGTCTGAGAATCGGCTACTATCTATAATTGAGGAGTGATTTTTCAAAGGGGCTTATATCCATCATAAACAAATTTTCAGTAAGGGTGAAAAACCAATAACAGCTTTACCATGGAAACTTTTTTGTTAAGAAGTCTCTTGGAAATAAGGCTATTTGAAATACAATATTAAATAATGGAAATGTGCCCTTTTGTATGGTAGTGCGATTTTCGTGTGCTGATTTCCTTAGAAAATATGTACTATTTGTTATCGGATTTTGAACCAAAGGCTAGTTTTCAACGTAAAAGTGACGATGACATTCATAGATTTTTTTCTAGCAAAACTGGAAATAAGCCCCTTTGAAAAATCACTCCTCAATTTATAAGGCAAAACAACCTTTGCCGGGTCAGCTAGTAGGTATATAAAAAAGTTAGCGAAATCTATTGATCACACCACACTCAACCTACACAAGAATCGGATAATGATATGAGGTGAAAAAAGACTTTTTCTAATTTCTATGGACAGTCACGTGACAGATAGCCGCGGTCTAAAAAAAACACTGTGACTAAAATCAACAATCAATTCCAGGTGATGTTGGTAGTTCTGGCGGTGCTGCTGGTGGGCACATTAGCCAAGCCCCAGGTGTTGGTCGACTACGGGTACTACGGCTCGCCCTACGTCTCTGGGTACTCTGCTCCCCTCGCCTACTCCTACCCGTACGCTTACACGTATTCCTACCCCTATGGTTACTACTAACTCCTTTTGTTTACTTATTACCTAAATAAGAATCTCTAAATAAGTTTAAAACTGTTAAAACAGTGTCTCTAAGTATTTTATCTGATGTAAAAATGTTGTTTATCATCTTTCTTTATTTATTCATATTATGTCGATGTTACCTACTTATTTATTGAATAAAAGTGTATTACTATTAAAAGTCTTTCTTTCTATTATTGGTGATCATTTTTTTTGTTTTTGTTATTTATTTATTGAGTACCTACCTATCTAAGAAGTATCTTTAGGAAGATGTGTCAAATCGTAGTCTCGAATAAAAAAACATACCTAGCACTTATTCATAAACGATCAATAGATAATAATAAGGTCAACCAGGGGAAATGCGACCAATGGCGGAAATGCGACTAATTCATTTTACCGGACTTACAATTGTTATATTGAAAAAATCGCCAATCGTGATAGGAGAAATATCTTCTAATATCGTGATCTTTAGACTACCTAGCTACCGTGTTGACAAATCAAAATAGATAGGTATGTACCTACCTACTTACTATAGTTACAGGTAGGTAGATATACTAGTATTCGGGTTAGCATACTAATAAGCTGGTATAATAGATGATCCGTGTAAGAGCGACCTTGGTGATGCCATGGCGATTGTGTAACGTCGCGTCGATGGTCCCTATGCATATGTATCTACCCGGTCTACCTACCTACAACAATGAATGGACAATCTATTTTATTCGATGATTTTATTCTTTGATGATGGATAATTTATTTGATGGGAATTTTAATGACTGGGTTTTCCGATACACTTATTCATTTGTTATTTTAAGCGTTATTGGACAATGGGATGATTCCGATAGTAGGTAGGTACCTTATAATAACCAGCGGCAATTGTTTCTCCTACCCTGGACAAGGGGAGGAATGAACAAACACACAATATGATTTTTATATCAAAATTAAACAAAAGACTATCGAAACAGAAAGAAAAGACGATCGAAGTAGGTAAGGATTGTTGTAGGGTCGTTGTAGGTCTTAAATTACCAAGAAGGTGGGTATTCTAACAACGACATTCGAATGGGGTGCCACGCGCAAAGCTGTTTGCAGAGGCGCTGGCATCGGATGATCTTTTTTTTTTTCGATGATGTTCCTCCACCAATAGAAACGCCGAGTTTTTTTTTTATTCTTTCGGTCTCAGACCGATATGGCCAATTTGGCGCCGAGAGTTGTAAAAAACACATGTTTGACAGTTCTTAATTCAAACCTAAGATTAATCGACTCGCGCCCTCTGCCGGGATAAAAAGTTAGTGTTCCTCCTAATTATTTTGATCCATCTTTTTAAAGGTGTGTGAGTATTTTTCCGGTCACTTTGACTTTGGAACTGGTGAAACTAGTCCATCAGAGACGACTTTGAAATGGATCACAACCAGGCGACCCTTCTCCTTCTAGTCTCTAATAGACCAGTTAAAGCAGACCCCGGGGCTCTCGAGAGGGATGCAACCGGGAACATCGCTCGGATGATGATGAGTCTCTAATAGACCAGTCCAGTTCAATGGGAAGGTACAGATATTTGTTTTACTGCTCGAGTAGCATAGCGTGAAATTGTATGGAAAGTTGTAACTTGTAAGGCTTGGGTTAAAAAAAGTCGTGTAGAATGTTAAACAATGTATATTTATTAACGGAATGTATGCAGCATGTTTCCGTTTCGAAGTAATTATAGTTAGTTTGTATTCATAATTTACATTAAGTTATGGGTTATATACTCGGTATAAAACAAGTCCTTTTAGATGCGCCTTCTCTGATTTTCATGTAAAACAAAAGCTGCCTGCCAAAGGGGTTTACCTAAGTAGTTTTAATCTAAACCGTGATACATAATATCTGGGTACCTATTCTATAACTAAAATGTATCAACTAAAGGTACCTTCCTCTTATATTTTTTTGAAACCGGTTCAACATTTTTAAGCATTTAAATTGCTAGTGATTTCTTGCATAATTTGGAACGAGCGCTGGACCAATTTAAAAAAAAATAACAGAGTTAAAAAGCATAGTTGAGTCATTTTAGTTATATAATAGTTGGGAGGCCTGATACAATTACAGGAATCAGCTAGGATTGCAATATTGATAGAGCAAGGCAAGTGCCGCAAAGGCCGGTTGTATTGGCTTCGTACGCACTGCGATTAAACGCAAAAAAATGCAACACAGCTTTCTATACAAGCCCACGCATTAGCGTTTTTTTTTAACCCCCGACGGAAAAAGAGGGGTGTTATAAGTTTGACGTGTCTGTGTGTCTGTCTGTCTGTCTGTCTGTCTGTCTGTCTGTGTATCTGTCTGTGGCATCGTAGCTCACGAACGGATGAACCGATTTGAATGTAGTTTTTTTTGTTTAATAGGTGTCTTTTGCGCGAGTGTTCTTAGCTATGTTTGATCAAAATCGGTTCAGCCGTTCATAATAATTGTTGGTTGAAGCTCGGAAATAAAAACCGAATGTTTTCAAATATGCCCGAGTGGGGTATCAAATAAAAGAGCATGACTGTTGTGACAACAATATGCAAGTTTTATCAAAATCGGTTCAGCCGTTCAAAGTATATGTAGGGTCAAACTCGGAAATAAAAACCGAATGTTTTCAAATATACCCGAGTAGGGTATCAAATAAAAGGACGTGACTTTTGTGACAACAATAAGCATGTTTCATCAAAATCGCTTTTACAAAAAGGGTGAAATAAAAAAATTAAATTAAAAATTTAAAAAACCCCCGACTTAAAAAATCTTCAAAGTTAAAACAAAACTAAACTTTAAAAAGGCAAAAATAATAATTAGTGACCGATTTTGCGTGTTGATACGCGGTTCTGCGTTTTCAGCTATACGTAAACCGCTTGCATTTAATCGCAGTGCGCGCTAAGCCAATTCTAAATGTCATATTAATTGATAGCAACTTATAATAAGCCATATTATGTACTTGATAAACACAGAAAATGTAGATAAGAAAGAGACAAACTGAAATGTGTAGTGTAAAAAAAATGCTTTACCTACAATACTAACAAATAATACATCTCATCTCAGAACTCGATCCTGCGACCGTTGGATCGCCGTTCCACCACTTTCCCATAGGTCTTTCAAAACTAATACAGATTTTTGTTTTTGAATATACGTCCATTTTAATTAATATACACCTTATGTACCTACTTAAGTACATGTTTTTTTTTATCTAAACACTTAAATAAGTCTACGAAGTACATACAGTTCTAATTTACATTAATTTTGTCTTCAACTAAGCATCTACCTAAGTCATCCTACGGTATTTAATCATATTTCGATCTAAAAAATGATTCTACTTTGATTTAAGATTAGATAAGGAAGATATCTTAATATAAATTATTATTGATATATAATATCTATTAATTTTATATACCTACATAAAATTTGCTAAAGGGCAATGAGAAAAAATCAGTTCGTTATTTCAATCTTCACAATAGACCGTCCGTATTTGCAATTGTTCTTAAAACGCCACTAGCACTGTCACTGCATCACTTTAGTTCACCATGAGTTCACCTCACGAAGGTACCACAAAAATGTCATAAATAACGAGTTTTGGTAAAGACGAACCAATACTAATAATCTACCAACAGATGTTTTTTCTCACGATGGCCGCTCGGTCATAGCTGTACGAGTAGATTCATATGCATATTGTTTCTGTATGTGTGACTCAGGATTGCCTGCCGATTGGCCGAGCTAACGCACACAGTGACAACACGCACTACTCCTACACACCCATATTCACAAACGATCCTAAGCATGGCTTAAGGGGAAAGTCTACCCACTCTTTTCTCCATACAAACTTTACAAACGTAGTCGACTGTTTCCTTCCAGGATAAAGACATTAGAGAAAATATGTTTATGCCTTAAAATCTAAATCAGCCATGACCATCTTCCTACGTTGTGATTTTTATCATATTCTAAATTTTCTATTTTTTTTCTATTCTAACTAGAAAATGTAAAAAAAAAACGCAGAAGCATGGTTAAGGGAGATATAGGTTTTATGGCATAAACATAATATTTGCTCTAATGTCTTTATCCAGGAAGAAGACAGTCGATTACGTTTGTATGGAGAAAGAGTAGGTAGACTTTCCTCCTAATGCTTTCTCTAACTTTTGTGAGTAATCAAAATCAACGAAAATGTAACGAAGTCTACGCATGGGTTGTTTGTGTATACGCCTGTTACAAGCAAGACCGAGCTGCCATACTGAACTAAAACATCTAAGAGTAAGGTACAGGTAAGTCAAGTAGAAGTTATCTTAGGCGACTTCTAGATCGGAGTCAGAGTCGTCAGTGTAAATGCGAGGTGTAGGCGGCGCTGGGTGTTGCACCGGGGAATGCGCAGGCGACAGCGGAGGCCGCGCAAGAAGCGGCGCGCGCCCGCAGCTTCGCTCCTCTTGCAGCTTCCGAAGTCGCTCCTGCTCTTCCCGCTTCTGCTTGCGCCACTTCGCTCGACGGTTTTTAAACCAGACCTGTTGACAATAAGTTTGTTTTAGATTGTAGTCAGATTATAGAGCCCAACTTAGCGCTATAATCGAGTCGTAAGCATTTTCTTCAATTGTTATTTATTATATTGCAATTCATTTAGGTCTACCTAGTTCCATACGTAGTGTTTAAAATTAAACTGTTGCTTAAAATAGGTATATTCAGCACTTTTTAACGCCCGCGAAGCAGTATTAGTTTTTGGCTGTAAATGACGAGGTAGATTCCTATGAATTATATCGCATAATTATTTATGTAGACTGTGATGTAGGTACCTAGAATGATAAATAAAACATTCTGACCAAAGCATAAATTTAAATTGTGTCAATTTGATGAAACTACCTACCTACTTACCTATTTTTATTTTTGAAATAAACCAACCAGGCATAAAAATACAATTAATCAAAAAGATCGCAACTGAACAAACATGAAATTACCTACAAACTTACAGACTATTATATTGTATCTAATGCCCAAACGATTTCACTTACTTACAAAAAAATATCCAATACAAACATGTAAATACGCGAAAAAAATAAGTAGGGTAGGTAGTTAAGTAGAATTTGACGCACAATACCGAACATCGGGTGTGAAATCGCGCCTCAAAGGATTCCATGATATTGAATTCGGAAGCCGAGACCCATCCGTTGTTGCCGATCAATAAATCTATATTACAAAATTATAATACCGTGTTATTCGCGGACAATTGAAACCGACCCAATTTTGTAAGAATCGAATGGGCTACCGAAGCATTACAATATCTCAATAAGACGAAAAGTAGTAGTCGCTTTGCATCGGTTCTGTTGTATTGTTGGCCATTGATGTTTGTCAGTGGGTAAGTGGAGTCCGATGGTTCCACTCGAGTGGTTTCGAGCTGCGCTGTGCTGCGGGTGGTCGCCTCGATCTCCCATTGTAGCACCTCTCCCGTCACAACACACCCGCCCGTATTCGGCAAGCGGCTGCTTTCAACTCTACCCCTTTCTTTATTAGTTTCTCTTTTTTACTCGACTTTACTATAAAACTCTATTAAAATTAATAAATAGGCACAATAAATAGATTTTTAGACAAAATATTCTTCTGCGAAAGCTCCATTCAGTTGCTACGAAGCATCTACGAAGGTACTTTGTTAGCTTATTAGGTACCATTTCAAAATTATGTATTGACTCAATAAATATAAACCACTGACTTCTTTTTATCCCTGAATGAATTAAATTGAATTTTATATGAACCTATGAGTAGCTAATTTTGTAAGCAATTTGTCCCACGTAGGGCGTGGGCCTCTTCTTAGAGGGCTTAGACAGTAATACGCCACGGAAGCCTTCTTCTTATTGGCTAATGTCCCATGCCTATTCGGGCCGTGGTAAGTCCTAGGTCATGTCGGTTTCCTCATCATGTTTTCCTTCACTGTAAGAGCGATGTTAATAGCGCCCATAAAATTTTCTTAAAGAAAAAGACATTGGACAGGCGGGATCGGCCAGAATTCGATCCCACGACCTTCGAAATAAAAGTTGATATGTAATGTATGTCGACCGGTCTGCCAACATTTCAAAGTCATAAAAAAGGTGATAAAAACTGACTTCAGCACCGACTTTATTGACTTTTACTAACGTTCTTAGAAAGCCAACGGGCAATTACAAACAAATATAATCTGCTCTTAAGCGGTACCCTAAAAACTTTGAAAGCTTTCAAATTAAATTGTTAGCGATAGGGCTATTGTTAGAGTTAATTGCATTACAAGAGTGCCAGGGCGTCTGTACAAAAGTCCCATTAAGTTTTGGCGGTCGGTTCTCGGTAGACGGCCTCCTGCCTCCCGCCCATTGGGAGCCACTCACGCGGCAAATATGGCTGCTGTTAGGTGCCACTGACAGACTCCGAGGCGACTCTTCAACCGCCCGCTTTTCACGCCGCGCCCGCGCCGATTCTCATCGTGTTTATAGGTAGGTACGCGTGCTCTTTTGTCATTTCTGCCATACAATAAGATTATCCGACGACGCTCTTTTGTATGCTGCTGATAGCTAGATTGTTTATGGTTTAACGTTTTGTATTTATTGGTGCTATTATTTTGAAAATGATTCGATACCTACTTCTATTGAGAGTATTTGAGAGGAAAGGATACTGTATTCCCTTAAAAACCTTAACTAAGTTATACACTCTGACAATAAAAGCATATCCAGGATAGAGTTATTAAAATTCTCAACTAACACTTCTTTTCAACCGACTTCCAAAAAAAAGAGGAGGTTCTCAATTCGTCGCCTATTTCTTTTTTTCAACTAAAGTTGGAGTTTACATTTCTTTCTTCAACACAAGTATTTAAAGGTTAGAACTCTACAACGAGTTTTCTTCTGTTTTCGCGATGTTAGATTGAAATTAAACTCATCTTCCCCCTGGGACACAGGTCTGTAAAGACCACAAAACGTAGGGCATTGATAAAATGCAAATATTATTAAATAACGGGGGTATTAACCGTGTTTAGACGAAGCTCAATAATTTGCCAGTAATTTGTAGTGAAAACAACCGTGTAAGTTTAAAATCGTATATTGATAAAATTCTCCAAATAGTAAAAGAACCGCGACAAAACCGTAAAAAACATGTAGAATTTCAAATCTACAATGGCAATCTACTTTATTCCCCACTCTACTTGAAGTTCGAATGGCTACGTGAGCTACGTCCAATGTTCGTAAGGTTATTGTATGGAGTACAATAGGTCTCAATATTGAAGCTCATAGGCTTATTGGTAAGGTGCATAATGGGAAATGAAAGTTTTATACGAGTATACCTACGTACTCATATAGGTTTCACCTATACACAACTACCGAGCGAGTTGGCTATTGTTCTATGGTTGACGAGCCCGAGAGAATACCTAAAACCTTTTGTAACTGGTAACTGCAGCTTGTATAATACTGCAAGCCTATAATAGGCTACAGCAGTAGACTATAATAGTAGGCTACAATATTATGGCCTGTGATATTGTAGTTTAACTGTATTATGTTTAGGTTATTAACTGAAACTGGCTGTTTTGCATGTTACTAGAATTTCGTATCTATATCATTTTTAGGGATTCGTGGTCAACAAGAAACTGTTATAGTTTCGTCATGTGTCCGTGGCTTATGTTCTATAATGTGACGAAAATTTTATTAAGATACCTACTGGTCTTTTGTGTTTTATTTTACTGTAGGTCTAGTTTATTTTATTCAATTTTGTAAAATAAAATTAGTAGGTAGTACCTATACTATGTTTGTTCGGGTATAATTAAGCATTTTTTTTTAAATTTTAATTTAACCTTTCGCTTCTATTGTAGGTTTTGAATACTAGGTACTGGGTAGATGTAACATTCTTTTTAATTTTGTTTTTTTTTCAGCGTTAGATAGACTATTAACTCACCTGATGGTAAGTGATACTAAAGTCCAAGATGGAGTGTCTAAAAGGAAGGTCCGAGGAAGAAGACAAAAAAAGAGGTACGAAATACCACATCAAAACCTATCCTTAAATAAAAATAATTAGTAGATAAAAAGAATAAGTTTTCCTTCAGTACAAATATTATTTAAGAGGATAGTCTCCATTCTCTTTCTCCATACAAACGTAGTTTACATTTTCCTCCCTGGATAAAGACATTAGAGCAAATTTGTTTATGCCATAAAACCTATATCTGTCATGACAATGCATCTACCTTTTTTTATTTTCTAATTAAAATAATAATAAAAAATAATAAAACGAAAAAAATAAAAAGGTGCATAGTCATGAGAGATGGAGACTATCCTCTTAAGAATACTGAATATTTATTTACTATGTTTCAGTTTACCTATATATTTTGCAGAGCTCGATATTTCGCTAAAAATTCCAACTACCTTGTTTGCAAGACAACTAGACTATCAAGCAAGTCTCGTACACAAGCCAATAGTAATCACCTACTGTCGAAATATCAATCTCCACAAATTATATCAAACATGGCAAATATCCCGTTCTAAAACAAGCTTCACAGACAACAGCCCCAACCTACCTACAAAAGCAGACACGACCTATCACCCAGGTGACAATAAGTACACCTTAATGAATGAATTTACGGTCGAACAGTGTTTGTTGTTTGAAGTAGATAAGCACCGACCTCGTACCATGGTGTAAGGTGTAATTAGCGAGGATTGGAGCGACGCGGGATGCAAGGAAGGGGTGTGGGAGTCGCACCAGGCGGCAGATAGAGCCCCTGGCGCGGGCGGAGCCGCTACTACGCCCGCCGGCGACCCGCCACGCCTCGACGCCTGCCATGCTCGCTCTAGTTCACTCATGTTATCTGCTTCGAATGGGTCTACGTAGCTTACTAACAGATTCAAGCGTAATTAACACATCCCAATTAGTTCGCAACGGCTAGTTCCTAATTTAAAGCGACTGTTTACGCACGGAATCTGATTTGAAACGGAATATCGAATGTTAGCTAAATACAGCATCGAAATAGTATTGTTCATAATTTTATATTTTCCCGGGTCTTAATCCCGTGATTTTACTCTATGTTGTACCACGTAACAATGGTTGTAAATGTTACATGCATGATTGATACGTCGAGGTAAGAGAATTAAAAAGTAAAAATCACGCGTTTAAGATCCGGGAAAATATAAAATGATGAGTTCCAATCGTACTAGTTAAAAAAAAACGTGTGGCACTCGGGGACTGCCGCGGTAAAGCTATTGCATAGCATTTTTTATAAGCGCATTTTTTTTTTATAATTCTATCAATAAAAAACTCCACTCCGTCCACTCTAGGGGCTGTTAGGTTTTATTTTCGTTACGGAATTTCTTGATTCGGTCGCCGCGCTCAAAGCCCGCGATAAAAACTAAGCAATAGCTTAAAAATATTAGTGGTATCGTTCGTTCTGTAAGTACATACGTACAACAGTTATTTTTGGATACCTCCAAGCCTCACAAGTAATCCTTGGTGAATCAGTAAACTGAAAACGTTTTAAAACTTTTGGGCCCGTTAATAAAGTTACTGACGGAAAAAGAAGTTTGTAACTCGTGAACTCATTGTTACTATTTTTAGGCTCGATTCGACAAAACTAGAATAAGCAACGAATGGCAATTCTTCTAAATACGGAAAGTTTTACGTCCGAGAGAGACTCTCCAGATGTTAAATCTAAAAAAAAATGGCCCTATAGTCTAGTCACTAAACAGTCTAATTTAATATAATATGTATTACTTGTGAGACAAATTGTGTAGGTATTCATGCGATTGCCAAGTTAATCAATTTATTTAAAACATTACTTTTTCTAAATATTGTTATTATGGTCTCTATAAGATGTTGTTAGATTAGCTAATTACGTAATAATAACTTAAGACAGAATGTCCCCGACTTGGAATAACATACATGGATCTCACAACTTTTTACGGTAGAAGAACTGAGTTGCGAGACTTGCTTTTTTTACAAGCATGTTTTTGATGGGATCTCATTTCTTTTTGTTTTAGTTCTTGAATCCCAAAATCCCAACATCTCTAAATATACCTATCGACACCTATTTTTCAATTTTATTAATACTTGGACAGATATCTTTAAGTATTAATAAAATAGAACGATACTGTAAATATAACTTTGTAATCCTATACAATATATATGGGATTACAAAGTTATTTAGGAAGTTTGTGTTTTTCGGGAAAACGGGACCGATTTTTTTTTGTTTTATAATTTTCCCTTAATGTATACACTAAACACTAATTGTATTCTGAATAAGAAGCTTCTATGTCTTCTAGAAATGCCTTTTGAATTTTGATGATCGGTCAGTCAGTGAGTGACAAAATTAACAAAATTAAGAAACTTTGACTAGTTATAATTGTTAAACTACTGGTTCAAATTGAATGAAAATCGAAATGTACCGTCCTTTATACAATGCCTGCTTGGTTACAAGATCTTCAGGTTTCTAGTTTTATTCACAACGAAGTTATAAGAGGTCGAAAATGGCCTGAGTTGCTTCGAGAAAAGAATGGTACGGCCGTGCCGCTTTGTTGCTCGACTTGGCGGGGGCACTGCCGTGCCCCCAGATTTTTCATAGAAAGCGTATGTAAAATGTACTGCGCGAACTTTCCCCTTCCACGACAAAACTTTTCAACTTTCGTGCCGGTCACTATACCGACCTTAATATTGCGTTGCGGTATTAAAATATTTCCCCTATTTCCCAAAGAACATAGCGACCTACTCCAGGTGGTAGGTATAGGTGCTGCATCAATCTGAAGCTAGTTTTTAGAAGCAGTATCAAATGAAAATTCTGTTTTGAGTCAATAAAGTTTTGATTGCAGTTTAGTTGCAAGTTATTGTTTCATTTTGAGCGTATTGTTTTCAAATTGTAATGATATTGAAATCTATACTAATCTATCTTTTTCTATTATTACTATTATATACATAGAGAGGGAACGAAGGGCGCTAGCGGTTCGTGGCAATATGCTGGCCCGTAGGATCGCCCGTTGTACAGACGAAGTCAAAGTAACACTCTTTAAGGCATACTGCCAGGGTCTGTACATGGGTAGTCTGTGGTTCGGCTGTGCCAAGAAGTCGCTGGAGACTCTGCGTGTCCAGTACAATAATATTTTTAGAATGCTGTTGAGACTCCCCCCTTTTTGTAGTGCTTCTGCAATGTTCGCGAGCGCACAAACTGACGGTTTTAATGCCATCGTTAGAAAGAAAGTTGCGTCCTTGATGAAGAGAGTAAGGGAGAGTAACAACAGCATCCTGAAGATCGTGGCTGAGAATCCGCATGCACCTGTTCTTAGGCACCTCAACCGAACGATGGCCGCCGTTGAGACCCACTCGGCGGGGGGTCGTTTGGTTGACTTGTCTTCCAGGTACATGACATATTAAAACTACATGTGTTACACACCTTAATATGACATAGTTTTTTAAGTTCATACTAACAACAATATGAATCATTGGTCTGAAATAAAGTACATATTATTATTATTATTGTTTGTAACGTTTCCGTTTCACGGGGCTATGGAGCCCCGGACCTTTGGAAGGCGTGCGTGGGTCCGAAGCCAACACGTAGAGGCCCGTTTCAGTCACAATTTTAATCGCAAAGTATGAAATGGACACCAAACCGGCGGTTATCCCTGTCTACACTATAAAATGCAGCCAAGGACAACCCCCGGTTTGGATAGTACTATTGTGTAAACTACGGATGAAAACTACTTGGGCTATATAAATGGGTTAGTAGTGGATTGGATACTGGGGGGGAACTATGGGGACTATGGCGCCTGCCGTAACAATGTAAAAATACACGTAAAAATGGCAGACGGAGACTTGCCAACTCACAAACTGGGCCACCCTAAATGAAGCCGAGCAAATTACAGCCAGGGGGCAACAGGGGCGTGAGTGGCTGAAGGATGGAGAGGCCTCCCTGGATTTTATACTCAGGTCACAGGCTCCCTGAGGGTCCAACCTACCTGGCCCACTCACCACTTACGATTGGCATCCATCCTACGAGCAGAGTGGGAGCTCCGCTCTCGCGACTCCACTCTGACCGGCCGGTGAAGGCAAGCCAGAGGCGGGGGACCGCTTCCTCGTCAGTGTACACTCTGACCAGCCAACAAAGGCAAGCCGGTTATTATTATTATAAAGCTGAAGAGTTTGTTTGAACGCGCTAATCTCAGCAACCGCTCGCGCTGGTCCGATTTGAAAAATATTTCAGTGTTAAATAGTCAATTTATTGAGAAAGACTATAGGCTATAATTCAAAAAAATTAGGCGAACGAAGTCGCGGGCACTGCTAGTATTGGATAATTCTAATACAGCATTACCCCCTGGGACCAAACGCTAACGCTGCCTAAAGTAAAGGCTATATTCATTAGTCTGAACTAGCTGCGCCCCACGGTTTTACCCCACATCAATCCCGAAAAAAACTGCATACCTATATATATTTTTTTTAAACTCCTCTCTTCTTGCAATCTGTTTTTCATAAGACATTTAGCTAAAAATATATAAAAAAATTAGCCTATAGTGTCAAACATTGCAATCGGTTCAGTGGTTTTTGAGTATTTATTGTAAGAAAAATGAATAACAATAAAAATATAAAGGAAATACATACTTTTAGAAAAATCCCTTTAAAAATTTTAGTACCCGGCGGGATTCGAACCCGCGACAACTTTTTTCGCGCTGGGACCCGCGATATTCCGTCCCAGCGGGAAAACAGCTACGCCACGGGTAAGCTTCCCGCCGAAATTAAGAAAGCAACTCCTTTGTGTTCTTGCGAGTAAGGCATCGTAGTGACTTCTACCGGTGACCTTTGCAGTTCAACTCGACTTGCAATTTTCCATATTACATGGAAATTATTACAATATAAGATGACATTATTCCAAACATGTAAACATTATTTCTTATGGTTTACCACAACTAGGAAACACTGCTTTTTGGAAAAAAAGGTATTTTCAAAATTTTAGTCCCCGGTACGGCGGCCTTATCTCTAAAAGCGATCTCTTCCAGGCAACCTTTGTATAGACAAGAATTGATGGCAAGGCGATGGGTTGGTTGTTCAAAACGTAACGAAGAAAGTAAAGAAAAATGTTAAACATTACATTTTTGAAAAAATGCTTTCAAAAACTTTAGTACCCGGCGGGATTCGAACCCGCGACTATTGGTAATCCGAACCAACGCGTTAAACCGCTTCGCCACGGGTAGCCCTCCAGCCGGGTCGAATTTAAGAAAGCACCTCTTCGTGTGTTCTTGCGAGTAAGGGCTATATTTCACCGGGACACCATGGCGGCGCAACCAGTCGCCGCTACCAACAAAATGTATGCGTTGGTTGCGCCACCAAACGGACACCAAGTGAGTAACTCTCTATAGAGCTGTATACATTTTGTTGGTAGCGGCGACTGGTTGCGCCGCCATGGTGTCCCGGTGAAATATAGCCCTAAGGCCTCGTAGTGACATCTACCGGCGAACTTTGCAGATCGACTCGGCTTGTAACTTCCCATATTACATGGAAATGATTACAATATAAGATGACACATTCCAAACATGTAAACATTATTTCTTAGTGTACGCCGGGTACTAAAGTTTTTGAAAGCATTTTTTCAAAAGCAGTATTCCTAAGTGTGGATTAACACTAAGAAATAATGTTTACATTACATTTTTCTTCTGTTTTCGCGATGTTGTATTAAAATTAAAGACATTTTTCGGTTTTTAATCGCGGTGGTGTTTATTACTTTTAGCATTGTTTCAACGCTCAACGTTTTGAGACCTTGACAGGTCACTTCTTCAAGATTGACAAATCAGGATTTCAGGTCAATCCTGAAGAAGGGACCTGTAAAGGTCTCTTCTTGAAAACCTGGAATAACATATAAGCTACTTTTTATCCCAATATTCCCGCGGAATCGGGACTTACGCAGGTGAAACCGCGGGTCGCAGCTAGTAATAAATAAATTTTGTGAGCAACACGCAGCGCTTGTATGACTAATATGTATGTATGTAATAAAGAAAGTAAGGAAATATGTTAAACATTAATATAAAAAACTAGCTGCGTCCCGTGGCTTCACCTGCGTAAGTACTGATCCCGTAGGAATATCGGGATTAAAAGTAGATTATGCTACTCAGGGTGAATGTACTTACCTTTCTAATGGTGAAACAATTTTTGAAATCGGTTCAGTTTACACACAAAAATACAAATATTTCCTCTTTATAATATTAGTACCTATAGATAACAAAATAAAATATTAGTAAGATAGTAATTCATAGTATATTCGTATTAAAGCAAGTAGGTAGGTACCTACATACGTATTGTGTCGTAAGAGATCGGTTGGATCGTGTGAACGGCGCCGGTGGTGGCTAAATGGGAGAGGGCACGGGAGGCCGCGGGAGGCCAAACTTATTGTAATAATGTTGTGAGAACAAACACCGCACTCCCTCCGCCTTGTTTGAGATTACAATTACGGTTTTAGCGAACTGATTTATTAATGGACCGCCTGATCCGCCTTTGATACTTTAATGTCGATTTAATTTACATATTACTTAAGTAGGTTCTCTTCTTAATCGACGTTTTGTTATTTTGCTTCGATTTAATTGATGCTTTTAGCTCTTTATTGTGTTAACTATTAAAAATTAAATTAATTTCTATTCACAAAAATATACGGAAATTCTAGCTGTAAAGATTCAATGTATTCTCACATCAAATTTCATCAAAAACGGCCCAGTCCAGAGATTACCTCTAACAAACCAATATCCAAACTTACAAATATTAGTTTAAGACTTCAAACTATTGGTTTTCGCGATGTTGATTTGAAATTTAACCTTTTTTCCGGTTTTAATCGCGTTGATTTTATAATATAAAGCAGTTATTAACGCTTTACGTTTCGAGGTATTTCCAGACCTCTTGGTCACGGGTAGACTAAAAACTGGAAAAATGTCTTTAATTTCAATCAAAAATCGCAAAAAGAGGAGAAAAATACAAGTTGTAGTTCTGTTCGTAGAATCTCTACGAAACGCCTACGAAAATTCTACAATATTCTCGTAGTCCTATTACATCTTTTCAGCAGCTTGTTATAACCGTACACCGACGCAAAAAGAGGGGTGTTATAAGTCTGACGTGTCTATCTGTCTGCATATTTGTCTGTATGTCTGTCTAAGGCATCGTAGCTCCCGAACGAATTATGAACCTATTTTGAGATAAAGTTGATGAGTAGATTTTGTATTTCATTACATTCTAGATAAGTAGGTACGTAGTTAGACATAATACTAATGCAAAGTTACAGCTTCTTAGTACTAAGCGTCTCTGAGCTAAGCCGCGGACAGACAGACGGGACATGACGAAACTGTAAGGGTTTCTTGTTGACTACGAAACCCTAAAAAAACGATTGGCTCTCTTGTGTTGTGAAGAAATTGAAACTCTTGTTTGGTAAATTTAATAAGCACCAGAAAAGTATAGGTACGTTTTAGGGGAACCCTAAAACGTACCTATACTTTTCTGGTGCGGTAAGGAGGTAAGGAGTAAAAAAAATGGACCCTTTTACTAAGACTGTTCGCATGCTTATCTGTCTGTCACCAAGCTTTATCTCATGAACCCGTGACATCTAGACAGTGGAAATTTACTAACAAATACCAAAAACCGAATATTTTTTACCTAGGGGGTCTCTATGAAACACTAAGTTCGAATATTATTTATTTTCTAAAGCAGAGCTATAAATTCAACAACTGTCGAGTGCTAACTAATTGATATATTTTTATAATCCTAAGCGTCGCTGAAGCCCTCACACCTGTCGTATTTCGTTTGCCCATTAGCTTCGAAATGCATTAGTCAATATTAAAGACACCGTCCGCGACTATAATTCCACAAAGGGCACTTCAAATCACACCCATCTCTTCTGCTAATGTCAAAACATTACTTCTCTTCACGGCCGGAGGCTGTAAAAGAATCCCCTCGTGTCTGTCACTTCGTATCAATTACCACACGCAAACACCCATGCCCCTTCCTCGCCCAGTGTCACAGAGTCGTATACGCCAACGCTCTCCACGAATCGAAATTCAATTGTCAAAAGATTGCTAATAGTACAACGATGGGAAAGAACAGCGAAGTATTATTGTTGAATGTTTTCAATGCAAAATGTTGTCTGTGCCGATATAAATAAGTGACATATTCGTGTGACGTGCACCGGCCGGCCTGGGGGGAGTCCCAGAGGGTCGCTCAGCAAACAACGCGCTCCCCTAAACGTTATACTTTGAAAACAATAATTTGTATTGCGTATCGAACGCGGCTATAAATAATAGAGTGATACCTCACTCAGTGACGTGACCGCGGGTTTTAGGGTTCAATAAAATAATAGACTAGATATGTGGGTATAGTGGTACGTGTAGTTAGGCAAGTTTTTTCAGTACTAGATCCAGTGATGTGACTTATAGAACAAATAGTCTTAGATGCGCCTTTTTAATTTTTCATGGTTACAAAAAGTGTGGGTTAATTACCTTGAACTTATTTTTGAATTCTCACGATTTGTTTACAAAGTTACATTTTACTAAACAAATAATATCCAAGAAAAATATAACATCCCCCATTTTACATGTGAAGGGAAGTAGGTACCTACCCTAAAACGCCCGGAAAGCGAAAAGCACAGGTTCGAAACCTGTCATGGGAGGATTTTAGATGATGTATTTCTCCTTGTAAAATATTTCAAGTTACAGTTTCTGAGTAATAATAATAAGCGTCTCTGAGCTAACCCGCGGACAGATAGACAGGCGGACATGAGGAAACTATAAGGGTCTTTTTTTATTATTAGACACGGGTCTAGATCGCGTTATAGATAATCATTGTTATAGTAAAAATGGACGGAAATCGTGTAAATTTAAAAAGTGTATATAAGGGTCTTTTGTTGACTACGAAACCCTAAAAATACGCGATTCATACCCGGTAAAATATAACTAAATTATCTTGCATTTGAAGCAAGAGCGAGTTGTAAAAACTTAATTTTAAGTGCGAGAGCAAACAACTGTGAATTTTAATGTCAAAGTTTGATCACCATTTAGTTACAACCAGGCGCTTCTTAGGTTACACTACTGAATTCATAATTATTTAAGTTTAGTTTTCATCTGAGCCGTCTATAGTTTTCAGATGCTAACTTAAAATAATAGGTTTATTCATAGTAAAGTCGTGTTCCTACCGCAAAAGAGGAATGAGAAATGAAAAACACATACCACGTCGATCATTTTCATAGCGTGAAAGCGAGTCATAGTCATACGGGAAATGAAAACGATCGTAGTGTGTTGTTTCATTTCTCATTTCTCTTTTGCGGTGGAAACATGGCTTAAATCCGGGGAAAATTAAGTAACTATACTACCCTATTTTAGAAACTTAGATCAAAAATGTAAACAAAGAACTGTCAATTTTAAAGGAAAACGTAAATAAGGAGCTGTCACTTTCAAATAAATGTATGGGATTTTTGTTTACATTTTTGATCAAAGTTTCTGAAATGAGGTATAGATAGGTACTAGTACTTGTATATACTATTAGATATACATGGTGTTTATGTGAGGGCAATATAAGTCTATGGGACTTGCGATGAGATCCGAAACCGATTGCGATGAAACTTGATATGCGGATAACTGGAGAGTTGGATTAAAAGAATTTGACGGTTGGAAGAGATCGCTTTAAGCGATAAACTGCCCTTTGTGCCTACCTACTTTTAAGTTTTCTGATCTACAAACAGTTCCATTCAAATACTAACAACATTAATTTAGTTCGAACATTTCCGTCTCAACATCAAATCAAATAACAATAAAGAGAAAGAATCGAAAGATTGTGTCATAAACATTTCCTTTGACAATGAAATGGGTGCAACAAGCGTATAATGAAACAGGGCATCTCTTTGATCACTTGTAGCCGACTCGGCTCATAAAGGCATCGCTCACTGCTCACGGAAGCACGGGACAAAATGGCTCCCGCTTTATTACTTAGTAACACATTGTGAGTGTATCTATTTTATTATAGCTACCTATTAGGAGATAACTCCTGAGGGGTGGAAACAGGATGACAAGAAAGAGCTGGTGCTTTTGGGCGGGGCGCCACGCCTACTTTTATTGTTCATAGTCTGACAGTGTGGGGATGCGCCTTCTATAGGTACCTTACAGCACTTGTCATGCTGAAACAGGAATGGAATGTGCTTCTCGGTTCTAAAATATTATAAAGAAAGGCAAGCCGCTTATTTGACCGGTGGCTTACCCATACTTAGGCCTGTATTATAGAAAGCGCCTCAAGCTGAGATCTCGACTTGAAAATTGATTTATATTGCGCGTCATTAAAAAAATCGATTAGATTATATATATGCTTTATTGCATCAAAATAATGATAATATACAAAACAAACATAAATTACAAAAAAACAGAACCAAAATAGAGAAAAATTCAACTAAAAAATAAGATACCAACAATGCGCGTCCTTATCGCTCTTAAAAGCGAACTCTTCCATGCAACCTTAGGATGGGAAAGAATTGAAAAAGAGGCTGAAAATTGACAGTTGACTGCATGTCGCTTTTGTCAATTCTACAAAGGCACATTTAAATCGAGTCTCAAGTCGAGATTATACGCTTGAGTCACTTTTTGTAACGGATCGTAATTTATAGCGCCTGATTAGATTACACAGTGTATCAATATCAATACAAAACACGTTAAATTACCAAATAAATATAAGTCCCAAAGTAAATCCCATTAAAGTTTCAAGCCAAAAAAAAACGTTCATTTCATTTAAAAAAACCTATCTAATCTGTTTTACATAATTAAATAATAAGTAGTAAGTACAAAACGTTAGAATAACAGAATCTGAAAATCATATTGTGATTTAATTATGAATTTCATATGAAAACATTAAGTCGCGAGCTCGGGAAAGTAAGCCAGGGAGGTTTAATCAGACAGTGCTTGGAATAAGATCAACATTGACATGAGAGTCGGGTGCCCCGGGCGGGGGGAAACGGGAGGAAACGAAGGCTGGGGGAGAAGGGGAACAGAGACAAGTCTAGATTACCACGTCTCGTTTATTATTAATTTTGTAAAGAGTTGAACGTCTAACCGCACAATGGGATCGCGAAGAGCCACCCTACGTTATCTTGTCTCTTCGTTTGCACAGCCACGGGTAGATATTAATAATCTAAGGTAGAAATTACCTCATTATACCTTGGAATATTGTTTATTCGCCCGCGGAGATGATTAAATACAAAAAAAAAAAGAAAACTGACTTGAATATCAAGAAAGAGTAGGTAGGAATGTTGTTAACTTTGGCTTAATAAGCCCTGTTGAATTTTATAAGTAAGTGTAAGTGCTTCGTATATGAAAGTAAATGGTAGATCTTCTTCTTTCCTACAGTGGTGAGGCTCACTTGGTGTTAAGAATTTTCAAGACTGCTAGAGATAACAACCGGGACCAACTGCTGAACACGTTAAGCAGTTGGTCCCGGTCCGTGCTTCGAAGCAGGAGCTCGAGAAAATGATTTTTTTGCCACACAAATTATCGGTCACCCATTCAAGTAATTACCGCGCCAAGCGTTGCTTTATTAACCCGCACGACCATTCAAGATCGGCAGGTGCAGCTAGGCCAATGAGCTCCTCATTGGTCAATAAATGATGGTAGATACAAAAGTAATTTATATAAATAAATAAATTCTGTGAACAACACACAGCGCCATCTAGCCCCGTGGTAAGCGACTAAGCTTGTGTTACGGTATCTAGTCAACGGATATAATACATACATTTATTTTATATTACCAATTAGTGTTTTTTTTTATTTAAGTGGACAATTTGCATCCCTTTTTAGTTCTCTAAGTATTAGTATTCTTTATTACGTTAATTCCCTTCGGCTTCAATTTTTGCCACCGGGGTGGTCAATAGAAGTTATAATATTATAATTGACATTGATTAATCATTATGTTTGTAAAACATGATCGCAAAAAAGTAAACCCACGCACTACTTAATAACTCAATGACCCACAGACACCTCAAAATTGTAACTTATAATGAGAAGAAACTCATGTAATTTCTTCTTATCGGAGCCCGGAGGGCGCGTTCCGAAACCCCACATGACTCCTAGTTTTATAAGAACGTGTCTAAACGACCATGTATTTATGCTTATAATTGGCATCTAATTGGCAAGATAATATTTAAACTTTAACGCAGCGTACTACGTGGACGTTTGGATGCGAACGCGATTGCGAAGCGATCCGATCCGGTGCGGTGCGGAAAGAACAAACAGTCGATAGCTATTGAAGTGTCCTACGTGACCAAACGCACGTAAGCTGCGTTGCGGCGCGATTCTCGACTGTTCCTTGTTTCCGCACCGCACCGGATCGGATCGCGTTCGCCCACGTAGGACGCTGCGTAACTTTCCATGTCTCTGAAAATGACCAGGACGAATCCTGGCCACTGGCCAACCCTTTTCTGGCCCGCGTTTACTAAGTAAGTATAATACACCTCTCTATCTATCAAAAGATTACCTATCCGCATCTAGGAACCGTGGCCTCAGCCAAGGCTGCGCCTCAGGGAACCAACGCTCTCAGTCAAATTTTAAGTTCACGCGTTTATGCCAACGACACTCTTAAAACCTTCAAAAAACTGCCCAAATACTCCTCGATAACAGAAAGACTTAAAATAAAAGTACACATATAGGTTTG
The DNA here is from genome assembly GCA_958496205.1 of Idaea biselata. NCBI lineage: Eukaryota > Metazoa > Arthropoda > Insecta > Lepidoptera > Geometridae > Idaea > Idaea biselata. The sequence continues at coordinate 13,734,695 of OY292397.1, forward strand.
TACCTCATATTTGCCCATTGTTTCCTGCTACACGGTTTTAGGAAAGCAAGTGTTGTGATATCTAAACAAAAGCGCTTTAATAATGCAATTTCCAATTGCCGCTGCGCAAATAGCAGGGGCAGCAGCGAGTATATTGCTAAAACACACAGTTACAGGGTTCCGTACCTCAAAAAAACCAATGGTATAAAAGCTTAATAACTTAGTTGAACAAGTGGATTGTAATCTGGGCTTGTTTTGTATTAGTGGGTGAAACTGGGAGGGATTTTTTAGCTAATCACTTTTTTTGCTGTTTATTTGTAAGTCTGTGGAAAAATGATGATGGTATTATTTTTTAACCACCGACGGAAAAAGAAAGGTGTTACAAGTTCGAGGTGTTTGTGAGCCTGTTGCTTCGTAGCTCACGAATGGATAAATAAAGGGCTTTCATTGGTTGCCTGGAACTCGTCGCCCTTAGGCGATAAAGCCACATAGTGCCACACAAGATTTAAGGGACCATATAAACCCAATTGCGTGACAATAGCGCTACCGAATTTCAGATGTGTTGATGAAGGACCTAAGATTTAAGCATTTATAAAATCAAACAATTGGTAATTACAAGATAACAAAACATTTATTTTGAATTTCAAATCATAGATGCCCTGCATTGAACTAAGATCAGTTCATCTACAAAGATTTATTAGTTTACCATCAGATGATGAGATAGTGGTGAAACGCTCATTCATCGTGTTTAAAGACAACTGAAGCCACCACCGCTCAAGGACTCGTATGGGACAACTATGTAAGCGCTAAATCGCACGATTATGAGCTCATCCCAAATTCTTTCAACAACCAAGGAATCCTATACAAGAAGGTTTATAATAGCTTCGTCACCCGCGTCAGTCTCGATCCCGTGGGTAATTAAAAAAACCCTTTCTTAGATTTTCCTTTTCGCGATGTTCTATTGAAAGAATCCTGAATAAGGTACCTGTAAAAGTCTCGACACGTCTCGAAAACCAAAAAATGTCTTTAATTTCAAACCCTTTCTTAGTAGATTACCTACACTTCACAACAAACACACCCTCTAAATTTCATGTCTTTAACACCTGTGATTAAGGCTGCGTGTTGAAATTCTTTAGGCCATGCAGTCAGTTAGCTCTGAATCAGTCAGGACTTTGAATTTCATATGTCGTATGGAGGGTTAATGAAATAGAAGCAATATCAATTACTATAACTCTTAATCTAAATCATCAAAGACAAAGTTTTTTTAGTCAGCTACTCTTTATTTTGTTAAGCCATCCATCATGACGACAAACGGTAGAATTAGGACTCCCACCGTCGCATCGCGTCGTTGGTTTTTGCCGCGTCGAGTACAAAAAAACGTTGTTTCTTATTTATTTAATAACTCAATCTGTAAGTTACGCAAATCTGAAAAACTGTTATCCAAGAAAAAGCCGTAAAAGTGACCCTCATTAGCCGTATTGTTGTGCTTTTATCGTTCCCTCCGCTCGGGGTCGGGCTACCATAAATAAATCAAATTTAATTAACTCAGATTAATTTTCGCGGCGCTCGTCTCGCCGCGCCGCGCCGCTTTCAACGTCCCTTTTTATTTGCCCTTAGGTTAAATTGTACTCGCTTGAAAACTCTAACCGCCCGCACTGGCTTTCTATGGATTCCTTAATAAAAAGTTTACACTTAAAGCAAAATTCACATGTCGAGCGCTCTGCTCCCGAGCTCGAGGCGAGCAAGCCATACAACTTTATAATTACCTCGTTACATTCATTTAGAACTCATCGCATTTTTGGCTTCTTTAGTTGATTTGATTACCTAAATATTTTTGTTTGGGACTTTGGTGACGAATTTAGAAATCAGAATTGGTTTAATAGGGTTTAATTCATCAGGTACCTAGTCATTATTGAAATTAGGGATCGAAACTCAGATGTACAAAATTAAAACATACTTTACTTTAGTGCTTAAAAACGCCTGCCATTTGCATCGACTTAGCTAACGAAGTTAGCTTTTAGATTTTTACACAATTTTAACACAATAGTGTCTAAGTTTTGGCGTGAGTAAGCCTTTAAGCATATCTTTTTCTTCTTCTATAGGTACCTATCTATAAAATGCTTTGTCCTGCCTGACTGACTGGTAGACCGCTAAATGATAAACTAAACGCTAAATAAATAAATAAATGATGCAGGCATCCGATAAGAAAGAATCGTTGGTAATTCTTACAGGATCAGGACGAGAAAACTGCGGGGCGCAGCTAGGTTCAAAACCTTAGACATTTTTTTATAAAAAATCAAGTGGCATAGATGACCCACCTGTGCTGAGAACACGAACGGAACAAACTAAAATCAACAAAGTGTGCAATCAAGAAGGCGACCGTCGCGTCGGATTTGCGGAGTCCGAAGCCGGATAAAGATGAGTGGGTTCGCAAACACAACGGTGAGGCTACCGCGCGCCCGCGCCGCGCCGCGCCCGCGCCCGCGCCCGTCTGGGTGGCGCACCTTCAAGTGGTCAGTACACACTACACGACCACAGTCTACACCTCCCAACACCGGTAGCACACAAACATATCCCGAATTACTTTCAAGAACACAAATTCTGTCGAATGATGTCGCTCTCGAATTCTTACCGCTGCGCACTGTTTGAACAAACGACCCCACGACACTTCAAACAAAGATTAGGTAAGTAGGTAGGTAACTATAGGAAATAGTTAGGTTTAAAAATGTGAACAAATATTGTAGGAGAACCGTTTTGATTCTGGCTAAAGATATTTAGTTGTTTTAAAATCAAAATGGCACTTTTTCACCAATCATGAAAGTCAGTTTTTTGACATGATCCAACACTTCTGGGGATACAATTTGGTCTGCGCACCAACCTCGATAATGTTGTTAATAAAATAAATTGAACTTTGACTGCATTCAAATGGAGTTGAAAGTGTAGGTAGTTAATGCACTCTGAAATGGAGTTACTACAGTTGATCTTATTTTCGTTTCAGCTAAAATTATAATTATAGAGGCAATATATGAAACAATCTTCATTCAATATTCTATTTTAAGTGCTTATGGCTGCACTGGGCATGCAACATGCCTAAGTTGTAATAGATGAATGAATACTTGCGAAAATACATCGTATGTATGAGTCACCGACGCCGGTAGACTAATTGGTCAAGTCGTGCTCCCGGATTGAGTAAGATGCGGGTTCGAATCCAGCCCTGCATCTATCGTGCGTTGTGTTATTGCAGAAGCATTGTTTCTTTAAAATATTTCTAATCTTCATTCAATTTCAATAAATACAAAAACGACCAAAATGAAGTCGAATATGGTAAATTGGTCAGTTTGTGTTTTTATTTCATCTAAAGAGATACAATTTTTCATTTTTAAACAATTAATTTTGATTATTGTTTGTTGAAATATCGAGTTGAGCAATTTAACATAACGTCTGTCTGTACCTATCATTATTATATTTAAAATACTTAAGTATTTAATTTAGGCTTTAGAGCGAAACCTGAAAACTCTAACATCAGATGAGTCACATCACTTATACGATAAGAACAATCAAAAGAAGATTGGATTTTTATGGAACTTTCATTTTCATACAAAATTTATTAGCAAAATTATTTATTTTTTGATTTTTAATGACAAGTATATTTCGTATTTAATTTGTTGATTTAGTTAGATTATAAATATGAAACCCAAAACACTTCTTACTTTTAATTTTAAATAAAACATTATATTGTGCATATTTGTCTTGCTTTTTTTTAAAATTGAAATTAGTTAAGGGGCTACGGGGCCACCCACATAGACGCTTCGTAAAAAATCCGTCGCATCATCAATGTTGACACTATGTCGAACATTACACAACTATAGCTACTCGTATATAATCATAGACGTTACGGTAAGCTTCTAATATTCTTTTCATCGCTTTTAATGTTTCGTGACAAAAAAAAGTCACAACCGGATTGAGAATCTCCTCCCTTTCTTAAGTCGGTTAAAAACTTATATTGTGTTTTACTGATAAAACATTTTAGGAAATTAAAAAGTTCATTAATTAAAAAGTTCTAAAAAAAACTAGCTATTACGGTTCATGAGATACAGCCTAGTGACAGACGGACAGACGGACAGACAACGAAGTCTCAGTAATAGGGTCCCGTTTTACCCTTTGGGTACGGAACCCTAAAAATTGAGCATAGTCATGGCAGATATAGGTTTTATGGCATAAACATATTTGCTCTAATGTCTTAATCCAGGGAGGAAACAGTCGACTACGTTTGTATGGAGAAAGAGTGGGTAGACTGTCCTCTTAAGTAGTACCTATCGTATAAGCAACGCGATTAAAATCGAAAAAAGAGTTTAATTTATAATGCAAAAAATGGTACCAATAATTTATCCTTATCGTAAGGTAGTTACTATTTAAGAAACTTCGCTCGGAAACAAAACCATAGAAACAACTGCTTACTCAAAACAACGCAGAAAGTAGACACACAAAAGGCAACTTTTACTTCGGAAGTAGGGAAAATATCAATTGTTATCGTTTGTGAGAAATTGAAGCCTTAGATCACAGACATCTTAAATCAAATTATTTGGTTTTCCTTTAAGTATTATGAAATAAGTAGATTTATTTTGTAGAGTGTTACTATGAATTATAATATAGTAGGTGGGTGGTTTATTATTGTTGTACCTACTCCAACCCCCGTATTTATAGACGAATCGAGTAATTACTCTAGCTGAGTAAAATCTCTGTCACATTTTCGCAAAAATCAAATAAACCGATGCATGGCATATTCGCAAATTAAAAATGTGCAAAATATAAGTACGTAAGCGAGTATGTTTGTTACCCCTTTACGCAAAAACTAATGAACCGATTGCAGTGAACCCAATAATCCCGCGGTATTGGAACTCCTACGTTTACCTACGTTTCCACTTCACGCGATATTTGGCATCCCGTGTAGTGGGGCCACTTGCACGCATATCAGTACTTACGACATTAAACCAGCATTGGTTGGGTCTTCCTAATCTGCCGCAGCCAGGCGAAGGCGAAATAGCAAGACATTTGTTCCCCACGTAACTAGCTGGTTTTCGTAAGACGTGACCCTGTCATATATGCTGGTTAAGTATACAGAACTCACTCACCTCCACCCTTTCCTCCTTAAGGTCAACACGCAGCGCGAGCTGTTCCCTGAGCACAACATCAGGATAGTGCGTCTTGTCAAACGTGCTCTCGAGCTGTTCTAGCTGCTCCTCCGTGAAGATGGTGCGGTGTCTCCGCTTGCGCTTGGGCGGGGGCCCGGCGAGCCCGGCTAGAGCTGCCGCGGCCGCGTACCCTCCATATAGGCCGGCGTAGCCACCACCACCAGCGCCGGGGACTCCGCCACCGACTCCTCCAACGCCTAGTATAAATAAATCTCATATGAGGAACTAGGTAATATAATACCTACAGTATTATATTTTATTTTTAAGTGCCTGGGCTTTCTTAGAAATATTTTAAAGGAACAATACTTCTGCAAAAACACAACGCATGATCGACGGAGAGCGGGATTCGAACCAACAACGCATCTTTACTCAATCCGGAAGCACTGACTTGACCAATTAGTCTACCTGCATCGGTAACTTATACGTCGAATCTAAGCATCCGCATTGTTCTATGTAACACAACTTAGGCATGTTTGCTGTTTGGTTGTGTTTTAGCAGAAGTATTGTTACTTTAAAATATTTCTAGGCTGTAGGTACTCTGTAGCTCTATGCTACTCTATTTGTAGACTAGTCGAGTAACTACGTGGTTGCTTTGTCTTGCTCTTGTGAATAGTCAGTTGTGAATGATAATCAAACGTCAGCGAAAATGTGACAAAAGCCGAGTGAGAAGATAGATAGTCGATTGTAAATATAGCTGTTATCTTCGAGATAAGCGTGCCGCATCTTAGACCACTTCGTTACTTTATCTGGTCAAATAGGAGTCAAACGCTTAGCTAACGACAATAAAAAAAACATGAACAGTAATAGCTTTAGATTGGTTTTAGGAGACGTGACCAGATTTTGAATTCCAAACCACTCTAGTGACTTCGAAATTCTGAGATTATGTCCCCAAAAACTGCTTCCAAAAAAACCTACCCGAAGGGATTTGAAAACGAGACTACTAGTAATCCGAATCAGCGTACCAGTATTCTTGAAAGCATTTTTACTGTTGTTTGTAAAAATGCTTGCAAGAATACTGATATTTCCTAAGTGTCGTTAAACACTTTCAGAATTAATGCTAACATCTAGTTTTAAAAAATAAATAGATTTGGTAAGACGTAGTTTAAAATTTGAAAGTAAACGTCAAGGCGTGTCAGTGCTAATATGTATCGAGGCTGGCGACGCGTGAATATCCAAAGCTTAGAGTCGTGCTCCCTCGGCGCACTCCACAAACGAACCGTTAAAAATATTAACGCTACAAATAAAAAATGAATACATTTGAATACTTCAAGGACCTCGGGGAGGTATTACTGTGTATTACTTCGTGGAAAATGTAAAAGCTTTTAAAGCCAGAGGCACGTTGCTAAGGCGCTGGAAGGCTTTCCGAGCGCGGCGGGCGGTAGCTCGCGACAGTATACTGCATCTCACCACTAGACCGCATAAGCCATATCGATTTTGAATTATGCTTTTTAAAATATTTCCCTAGCTGCTTCTTGGGAATGTTCGTGCTTATTATGAAATCGGTGGCAGATCTGATTCCTTGCATCTACGAGTATAATTCAATTCAATTCATTTATTCACGTTAAGTGTTGGTACAATTAGATGTAATATAAACACAATCTATACTAGATATGTTTATATGGATTTTTAACACCTAGTCAATTAACCTACTCCTACTCCTTAATACCTATACGCTATTAAAAACCGTCTTCTAGAAGACTGATCATCTATTATCCCATTTTCACTTGATATCTATCACGTGTCGTAGTCTTTTATTATGGTGTTAAATTACATTGTCTTTAAATCTTACAACTTTAAGTTCTGAATAAGCTCTATTGACGCCTATCAGTGTGGGCCAGGGGCTTTAGTGTCCGGGTTGTTCCCGATGCAGTGATTTTAATTGTTATCGTCAGTTATTGTGAAAACTTTTTTCTATAGGTACCTACTCTTATTACCAGTAGGTAGGTGTGCAATTTTTATGTTAAGAGGATAGTCTCCATTCTCTTTCTCCATACAAACGTAGTTTAAATTTTCCTCCCTGGATAAAGACATTAGAGCAAATATGTTTATGCCACAAAACCTATATCTGTCATGAGTCATGACAATGCATCTACCTTTTTTTTTCTAATTAAAATAATAATAAAAAATAATAAAACGAAAAAAATAAAAATGGTAGATGCATAGTCATGACAGATATAAGTTTTGTGGCATAAACATATTTGCTCTAATGTCTTTATCCAGGGAGGAAAATTTAAACTACGTTTGTATGGAGAAAGTGAATGGAGACTATCCTCTTAAGTCTAAAATAAAATAAAAAGCTCTCCGCCTTAGAAGTTTAATGCTATAAATTGTATTTAATTCTTAAAATAGGACTAATATTTTTCTACTAGCATCTTTAAAATATTATAAGTATGATATTAGATCCATAGTATGTCATGAAACAACATAATTATTATGTAAGTATTTCAAAAAAAGTTTTAAAACTAATTATTGTTCTATTTTGTGTGATTTGTTTCAAATTAAATTATTATAAGTAAGTTAGTCATGATATAGACATATCTACTAGATCTATACATATTGTAGCCTAAATATTGATATGTAGAATAAGGGTTATTAACATATTTAGCTAAAAATGTTATTTCAATTGTGAAATGAGCAATGATTTATGTTAACTATAAAGTTTAAGAATCGCACAGGTAAATAATTGGAAATTGGTTCCTGTAGATACGCTGTACATGACCCATTTGTTGTTGTAGCGGCTACCGAAATACATCTTTTGTGAATTTCAACTGTCTAGCTATTACGGTTCATGATATATAGCCTGGTGACAAACAGACAGACAGCGAAGTTTCAGTAATAGGGTCCCGTTTTTACCTTTTGGGTACGGAAACCTAAAAACAGTAGACAGAAAACATACATATTCTTAGATTCGCCGCTGGAGTTGGAATTCGTGTGGTGTAATTAGTTAATACCCTACGGAGAAGGCGCAGAAACGCGAGTGCGAGCCTCGCCTGTGAATTTTATTTTTCTGATACAAGCTAATTAAAAAAAAACTAAAGTTTTGGTTAATTAGCAAGGTCTTTTAAGACCTATCTGAATATTTTGATCATACTGAAAAATAAATACTAGCAAATATTTGTTGTGCTGGTATAAATATAATTGTATACTATACTATTGTATGCTCGACGAGTAGACTGTGCACTAATATAGTACATAATAATATTTAAGACCTACCAACACAGTTAGAACAACAAGTTATTCTTATTTTCAAAATAAAATATTGGAAACAAATATTCCAATGTTCCTGCTACCTGATTAGTGAGTTTGATTGATCAACAATTGAATTTGTTAACTTTTGCGTTTACGGATATACAATTTGACAGTTACAGTCGCTAGTTTTCATTGCGAAGACAAATTGTTACGCTAAATTACGTGAAAAATGACGAGTATAATCATGATCAACAATTTCAATTGTTTCAATCGAAATTTGTTAGCAACATACGCGTATGTTGCGCTAACAAATTGTCTTTGCAATGAAAACTAGCGACTGTAACTGTCAAATTGTATATCCGTAAACGCAAAAGTCAACAAATTCAATTGTTTCAATCGAGAATTGTTAGCAACATAATCAAGGGCCTGTTGACCGTGCTATACTTACTAACATCGCTACCAATGACAATAAAATTTAATTTAATCGGATCCTTGGTAATTAAATTATCGCAGCTTTGTTCCCAAAGCTGCGATAATTTAATTACCAAAATCTAAGTGGCCTAAGCATCTTTTACTCTGTTCTCCATACAAACTTTACAAATGTACCTAGTCGACTGTTTCCTCCCTCGATAAAGATATTAGAAAAAATATGTTTATGCCATAAGTCCTATATCAGCCATGACTATGCCCCTACGTTTTGATTTTTTTTATTTTCTAATTGATCTGAATTTTATTTCTATTCTAATTAGAAAATGTAAAAAATCAAAACGTAGAGGCATAGTCATGGCAGATATAGGTTTTATAGCATAAACATATTTGCTCTTATGTCTTTATCCAGGGAGGATACAGTCGAATACGTTTGTATGGAGAAAGAGTACGTAGACTGTCCTCTTAGGCAGAATATATCTAATGCAACCTGCTGCTATTTAATCTTCTATACTAATATTATAAAGAGGTAACATTGGTAACATGTATGTATGTATGTATATTGGGGGTAATCTCCGAAACTACTAGACCGATTTCAAAAATTCTTTTATCATTAGAAAGCTACATTCACCCTGAGTAACATAGGCTACTTTTGATCCCGATATTTCCACGGGATCGGGACTTACGCGGGAGAAACCGCGAGAATCTGCTAGTAAAATAAATAAATGCGCAGAAGGACCAAATCGCGTCATGACTACGCAAACTGCGAAATAGGTGTGACGATAGTTTGACCTTTCGAGTTTTAGGTCATCAGCAGCGACTAATACATAGATAGACTATCAACGTTTTAGTTCAAATTGACCCTACTTTGCGTGATTGATGAGTATTAGCTATAGGTACCTAACTACCTACTCATTGAAATAACACTTTGTTATTGTTAAGAATCCAAGCACCCGAGGATATTTAGATTTTTAAAAAGATTTCTTGTTTATAAAAAAGGGGGTGAGGGGTCGTTTAAGCCGTATCCATCCACCCTCCGTTGGTGGCGCACCTACTGGAATTCGGAGATGGAGAGAAGTATTGACGTGGTGATTAATATAATAAAATTGTTTATCTTATATCGATGTCTAATATTTATGTTATTTGAGAACTGTCTAATAAATATAGTAAAAAATTCAAAAAAATGATTTTAGTATTTGTTGTTATAGCGGCTACAGAAATATATCTTCTGTTAAAATTTCAACTGTCTAGCTATCACGGTTTATGAGATACAGCCTGGTGACAGATGGATTGACCGACAGACAGCGATCGTCCGTCTGTAATAATGAGTAATAGGGTCCCGTTTTTACCCTTTGGGTTCGGAACCATATGATAAAAAACCAAACTTAACTTACGAGTATAAAACATAATCAATATTAGGAACTAAATAAAAACTAAAACTTATTAAAATAAACCTAACTAAAAAAACTAAACTAAATCTAAATTAAATGTTTAGCTGGTTTAGATTTAGTTTAGAATGGTTTAGCTAAACCCATGGTGGAGGGAAAAGTGGCCAGAATACTGGCTACCTTGCACTGCACCAATAAAAAAATGATTTAATAAAATCATTATCATAATTGTGGGATGTTAAAACAGGACAGACATTCTGAACATAAAAGAGAAGATTGGAGAGTTATTGCGTCCGACGTAGAAGGTCGCAGGTTCGATACCCTCTAGGAGCAGAATAACGAAAATCATTTGTTTTAAGGTAATACTGAGGTAATACCTATGCATATTTATTTATCAGATGAACTGTAATACTTACAACTTTTCACCATACATATCATAAACCCAGTTGTTTGTTTAAATAAATGACCCCGTTGATGTCTTTTACTAATTATTTTATCACTTACACTAAAAATCAGTATTAGTAAGTATTTAGTAAAAACGACTGTCGAAAGACATTGATTGATGATAGGCTCTTTTTTGAAATCAAAACCTATCATCAATCTAAGCAGTTAGATATTATATTTGTTTCCCTAAATTTATCAATCTGTTTTTCAATTTTACATAATCGTACACACACATAAATTTCGTCTCGTAGCAAAAATCGTAGACGCTTTGTTTGTAGGCAGGTTGAGCCCTTTGTTTTGTTTAGGAATTTACGGAAACCTAAAAATAGTGCTTGTATTAAAATAAAACATGAGTGCTACAGTAATACAGCGTGCAGTGTGCAGCGTGTAAAAAGCTTCGTCATCTTATCTTAACCATAATCTGATTAGATCATCTGGTATTTAAAATAAGTTGAATTGCGAACACAACTGAAGTTTACAAAGGTAACCGGGTTGGTACCTATAGATTTCAGGTACCTATCACATTTTTTTATAAAAAAATACCATTTTTAGAATAACTTAGCTACGTATTCATGGAAGACTTTTCTTCTTTTCATCGTTCCCGGTTGCATCCCTTACGAGAGCCCAGGGTCCGCTAAACCCCAAATCTAATTTTTATTTGGGGTCGGCGCAGTAGGTGCCTAAGTCATCATTGTTCATATCTTCTGCAAATTGATTTGGCAATATTTTTATGGCCGGCCGCCTGCCTGACACCGACCCTCTTAGGAACTAAGCAGTTCATCCGCCACCGCGCGGGGAGAAATTAATGTTTGCTAGTCATCTCAGATCCCTTGTAGCCTTTTACGACACCCACGGGAAGAGATGGGGTTACCCTATCCTATGCCGGGGCTGAACAGCTGGCTGCCGAGGCTACGCGGAAGACTTTTCATCACATTGTTATTTACCTACGATATTTTTATTATGGAACTAATGTCACGACTTTTACGGCTATACTTATCTAACTTATCGGTGTAGGTTAACACACGTCTTCTTCTTTTCGTATAGTGATTCGTAGTGTGGCTCACCTAGTGTTAGAGTTTTCGGGTCGACATAAAGCCTCTTACTTGACCTAACGACTGCTATCAGAGATAACAACCGGGACCAACTGAACTGAGAAAACGTTTTATGCCACACAAATTATTAGTGACCCAATCAAGTAAGCGCCTCCAAGCGTTGCTCAACCCACACAATTTTCAAGATCGGCAGATGCTGTTAGGCCAATGAGCTCGTCAACATACATGAACAAATATTTAAAAAAAAATATTTTGTGATAAGGTGTTCCTAGGACTAACGCAGCGTCCTACGTGGACGATTGGATGCGAACGCGATTGCGAAGCGATCCGATCCGGTGCGGTGCGGAAACAAGGAACAGTCGAGAATCGCGCCGCATCGCACTTTACGTGCATTTGGTCACGACACTTCAATAGCTATCGACTGTTTGTTGTTTCCGCACCGCACCGGATCGGATCGCTTCGCAATCGCGTTCGCATCCAATCGCTCACGTAGTACGCTGCGTAATACGACAAACTTCACAAATGCATACAAAATCTATTGTGTATCTCGTTTTGACAGCTCGTAAAAAATTACAAATTGGTGGTGTTGCGCCTGGCCGGAAGACCAGTAAGGCTAAGTATGTTTGCTGGCCACAGGGTTTTTGCTGGGGCCGGCCTATTTACGGTTTGCATACGGCTTCCTGGTTTGTTAAAATAATAAATTGTGAAATGGTTTTTGCCCTAGCAAACATATTTTCTTTGATTTTAAATATTTTTTTAGCCTCATTTTACTAGAACCTAGTTGTGCCACTCGTGCTGCGGCCCGTAGTGATATTTCACTTGTCCTATTTGGTCGTAGACAAAAAAAAGTGTGGTAAATTACTTTGACTATGCTCTTAGGTTACTATGTATACCTACCTATCGGAAACTCGCGGTTAGGCAAAGAAACAAAATCTGTCTCTAATTATAATTTTGTTTTTAGATTTTAATTACGAAGAAACTTCAGCAGCTTGATGGTAGGTGACGATGCAATTTGAAAAAAAAATAACTACTTTTATCTTATCAAGTAGATAGCTTAAAGTTTAGTAACTGCAATCGATAAAATATGGAATAATTAATAATAGGTAATTGCAAAGTAGATCAAATTTAATTATGCGACTTGAGAAATAAGGTAGGCCTACCTTCATTTTTGTAATAAGTTAATTTATGTAAACAAATTAATGTATTGAATTCATTGAGTTATTTATTATGTATTGGTCAATTGTGTTGTATTGTTTAAAGGGAATATAAACTTATAAGCAAATTAACTTAACAAAATTGATAAATGGTTTCATGAAATAATGTTGTTGAATGTTTTAACCTAAACAAACTTTGGACACTTTAAACTTTGTCTGCATTGAATAGACTTCAACCAACATTCTGACATTACTATAAATAAAATATCTTTCCCCATTTGTCTACACACAACGGATTTACACGCATCGTTTTCACAATCACCTATAGCCTGATTTATACACGTGGATTAAGGTACGAGTAGTGAGAACATGCTTTGTCTTTTTCCATGACAGGAACTTTCAAAGTTGACAGACAGGAACAAAAAGTGGCAAAATTACTCCGACCTATTACTCCTATTATAGGATTTTTAATCAAAATAAAAGTCGCTAATCAAAAAAGAAAAAACAAAATCAATCTCACCAGCCATGAACAACAGCTCAGTGGACGTACCAAAGAGATCGTGTGCTCTATGAAAGGGGGTGTGGGCAAGGTGGTGGAGCTGCAGCGGCGGGATGGAAGGCTGCGGGCGCGGCGCTAGGATGCTATCGATGGTGAAGAGCGGCGCCGGAGGCCGCTCGGGCATCGCTCCGCCGAGCAACAGCGCCGTGCTTAACAAAGCTGGGGCCTCGCGAGCCCATCCGCCACCGCTCGCGCCACCCATGCTCCCACTGCTCGCTTCACCTGGACTATCCACGCTGCCTCTGCTTCCCTAGCTCCTACCTCCACCACCTCGCACTCGCTTCACTCACCACAACACACTCACTAAACATTATAATGTCATTTGTCTGCTTTAACGTACGCGCATCGCACTACACTGTCTCAAAGTCTGAACTCAAATTTTCAATTGTCACTGTAACTTTTTACCAACTTAGCGTTAATTTTTAAAAGTAGTGTTGTCGTATACGTTGATGAGTTAATAGGATGCGTGATGCGATTGAGAGTAAATCGTTTTAGCGAGTGTCGGTCGGGAGAAGTGTGTGCATGGGACCGGTCCGCTCGAGTGTGGGTCGTAGGGAGGCGGCGCGGCCCGCAAGGCGTGGCCTAGTATCCCGCCCCTAGCGCGTTTTAATGGATCACACAATACCTCTGACGCTCCCAAATAGTTAATACAATAGTAATCTCTGTATCCCACCCTACTAAATAATAATCTGTCGTGTGTTATGTGATGTCATTTGCGGAGTATCCGATATCAGCTTTATGTGTACATTACTGATGTTTTAATATTGAGTTATTGTGTGGTATTTTTGGCTGTACCTACTAGCTGTGTTTCGTGGTTTCACTTCATGTGGGAACACGCTACAAATTGGCGGATGCTTATACCTACCTACCTTAGTCAATAACAGCTGTCTATCTGCTATAGTGGGGGGAGGGGGGGGGGATGTTTCGTGAACCGATGAAGTCTGAAGTCTTAACTGAATCGACTTACTTACGTATTTTTCTTCGTTCTACTGAGGTTTCTTCAAACGAAAATTATTTTTTATTACTTATTCAAAAGTATTTTCAACTCAACTGAATATCTACGATATGAGTTTGTATCTATGTATGATCAGGATGATGAAAGGTTGGTAATATGAAGAAAGAAAATACGTTTATTGATTGTGGTATGTATCACAGAATCATGAAATTTGGTAAGTGTGACTTACGCGGATGAAACCGCGCAAAGATGTCCATAACTCCTTAACTACGAAAACTCGCGGAACATACAGGGGGTGATTCGGGTGCCCCTACCTCTGGCCTTTTGCTTAACACTACTTCCTGGGTAGTGAAAATGAACAGGATGTGTTCATTTTAAACCGACTTCAAAAAAGGAAAAGGTTCTCAATTCGATCGTATTTTCAAAGTAATGACATTTCCACTACGTTCTTACAACAGCTCCTTTCAGCTAACACCTACATTCAATTGCGTTCTGCACGACATCAAAAGAGATATTCCAATTGTGTTACACGAGAGTATCTTTTTGTAACGATCATCTGAGGATTAGACGATGTCTAACAGCGAACGAATTGAACAACGCGCCGGATTGTTCTCCAAACTTACGCCTGTGGCATTTCGCGACGTCGACGTTTTTTGCAGCTTATCAAATCTACAGAATTTACTCACAATACCTAGTGCCTACACCATATTCTTCCGTTTACTTCTCATTTTTAAATGTTGTAAAAAATATGTTGTGTTACACCATTCTGATAAAAAAATTATTTACCTAAGTGTGATCGGTTCAGAAATAGCCAAAGATACCTTTTTAGCACACATACCTACCCTAGATAGGGTTTTTTTTAATTTTAAACCTATCATAGTGACAGTATTATAAATTAATTAGAAACCCCAGTTTCGTTTCGGATTAAAAGGTAGATACATAAACTTTAATTCGACTTTTCGAACTAACGATTTTTCGACTTTAAGCCCTAAAAACAGATAAATAAAATAAAATAGCCATTTATTCTACAATTCAAATAATTCATTAAATTACTTGCTAATTCCATTAAATTAATTTTTATAATCAATTTTAAAATTCGTTTCATAACAATCAGTCTGTAATACTTGCCTTATTGCCGTAAGCCTCCCCAAACTTGTACCACATATTTCTGTTCCGACCCTTTTTACGAGAAACAAACAGATAAGTAGTTAATTATCCATTTTATTGAAGAAGTCATAACGTAGGTGGATTGAAATGAAGCAAGCCAAGGGGTTTGTACTAACCAATGTCCACTGCTACGGCTGTGTCAGTGCAGTGCGATCGCGAGAGCGGGGGAGAATGCGAGCCTCAACTCTTAGCAAATATTGACAAAGGTGGGAGCCACGAAACCCGACCGGGCTCTGTTTGCCAGTAATTGATGTAATTAGTCGTGTCGGCCAGCTGCCTGATAAAACCTCCGATCCAATGTTTGGACAGTTAATATGATACTTTCGAAGGCCGGAAACATCTTTACGGTGTTCTGTTCTGACAAATATTGGTCAATCCATGATGCGTGACGGCCACAATTGTTACCTAACCAAAATCACATTTTTTACTGTATTTAATCATATAAATAGGTAAGTAGTACAATGACTTCGATCGTGACATACTTAAAGTTAAATATAAATAAATAATGCTAGACGTTGCACACAACACAATCTAGCCCTAAACTAAGCAACTAGGCTTAGGTAAGTACTATACAATGGATTTATTAGGATAACTTTTGTTTGTTTGTGACGCATTGGCTCCGAAAACTACTGGACCGGTTTCAAAAATTCTTTCACCAATAGAAAGCTACATTATCGTGGAGTAATATAGGCTATTTTGATCCCGATATTCTTACGGGATCGGGACTTATGCGGGTGATTCCGCGTGACGCAGCTAGTAGGTACTAAATTAACAAGCACAGAATGAATCGAGACGTCCACATGTATTTGTTTCTCCGTGACACGTAAGCAGCTGCCAACTCCCCGGGTACAAGCTAATGGAAAATTAACTCCACATAATACGGCGATTATCCGCGTATAACTTCATATAGGATCGTCGCACAAAAGGTATAAGCATTAAAATAGCTAACAATACCCGGGATTATCCCCGGCCAAACCTCCCGCGTGACAACAATGTGTTCCAATCCATACAAATTTCATCTATCAATGTATTCTGTACGAGTACAAACACACATACATATGTTTAAATACCTACCTATATACTCTTATACCAATCTGCATTATTAAGCTTGCAGAATTAATTATATTTACATACCTACTTTAAAATGATTTTGCCTGAGTGAGTGACTGACTGATTGTTTTATCTACGCACAGCCTAATCCGCTGGTAATAGAGAGATTTAAAGTGAGAGAGTGTGTTCTTTCTGTGACGTAGGTATCCGATGAGAAAGGGTTTTTCGAAATTCCCACGAGATCGGGACTTACGAGGGTAAAACCGTGAGACACAGCTAGTTAAATCTGAAACTTATAAGAAACTCTTTGGCTATAGTGAACGCAGACTGGTATATTTCACAAACAGGGCAGCCATTTGAATTCCATGACCTACTCGATTTGACTCCGACCAATCAGAAGCGACCTACCCCTAAGTCACATTGTAACAAAATCTCCTTGTTGTTTTTGAAACACGTTTGTTATATGGGAGCCCCTCTTAAATATTATTATTTAAAAACATCTCTTGTGAAAATTTCAACCGTCTAGCTATTACGGTTCATGAAATTCAGCCTGGTGACAGACAGATAGATGGACGGACGGACAGACAGACAGCTAAGTCTCAGTAATAGTGTCCCGTTTTTACCCTTTGGGTACGGAACCCTAAAAACGTAGTATAGGTACCTGTAAAACTAACAGGTATTTGTAAAGGTAGGTACAACATCGCTAATGTTGTAGGTAACAAGATTGTGTGTTGTCGCGGTAGGCTTCTTACGTCCTAATCCCGGTAATACGACGCCTGGTCTGCTAAGAGCATTACCTATTTGCAATGTGTATTACTAGAACTAGGACTCGACTATCAGATTTCAACGAGTCATGTCTCGAGTTTCCCTTGGGTATAACGACTGGACAACTTGCTACCTTGTTTTCAGGCACGATTATTAGAAAACCACGTCCAAGTTTAAAGCATGATTTATCGACGGGTTATTGGTGTTTTCTAATTTAGCTTCTGATAGACAAAATATAAAAAATTTGGCCAAATATATACTCTTTACTAATCTATACTATTAATATTATAAAGAGGAAAGATTTGTATTTTTGTGTGTGTGTGCGCCTGTATGTTTGTTATGAACAAACTCAAAAACTACTGGACCGATTTCAAAAATCCGATTTCTTTCACCATTAGAAAGCTACATTCACCCTGAGTAACATAGGCTACTTTTGATTCCAATATTCCCACGGGATCGGAACTTACGCAGGTGAAACCGCTGGACACGGCTAGTGTTATAACACTAGCTGCGTCCCACTACTCAGGATGAATGTAGCTAGCTACTCAGGTTGAATGAAACCTTCTATAATGGTGAAAGAATTTTTGAAATCGGTCTAGTTATTAACTTTGTGTACGGAACCCTAGAAAACCTAACCATTACCACAGAATACATAAATAGTACCCATTACCTACGTAGTACGTAGGTATATGTTTACTTTATTTTACTTAGTCTACACTAATATTATAAAGCTGAAGAGTTTGTTTGTTTGTTTGAACGCGATAATCTCAGGAACCGCTGGTCCGGACTACCAATTATTTCAGTGTTGGATAGTCCATTTATTGAGGAAGGCTATAGGCTACTTTTAATCCCGATATTCCCACGGGAACGGGACTTACGCGGGTGAAACCGCGGGACGCAGCTAGTTAACAGAAAAAAATAATTAGCACGTACATGACAGCACGTTCTGTAATTACCTACCACGTTAATGAATTCATTTTGAATTCTGCGAAAACTGATCGACAATACGAAGTTTAATGAGATATTAAATCACTAGCAGCGCCCCGCGGTTTTAACCTGCGTAAGTTCCGATCCCGCGAGAATACCGGGATCAAAAGAAACTATGTTACACCTCGATAATGTAGCTTTCTATTGGTGAAGAATTTTTGAAATCGGTCCAGTAGTTTCGGAGCCTATTCTTTGCAAACAAACAAATAAATATTTAGATTTTTCTTCTGTTTTCGTGATGTTGTATAGAAATTAAAGAGATTTTTCGGTATTAATCGCGTGGTGTCAGGATTGTCAATCCTGAAGAAGGGACCTGGAAAGGTCTCGAAACGTTGAGCGTTTAACCACATGATTAAAACCAAAAAATGTCTTTAATTTCAAATAAATCTTTCCTCTTTATAATATTAGTATAGATAAGTAAATTCTCTGTATCTTTATGAAATAAATGATTTCTTCATTGCACAGTTAAAGTGTGACGCGAACTCACAATTTCGCTTCGCAGGCGGATGTTCGCGACCGGCACCACAGACTTCGTCAAATATACAGGAAAGTGACGTGGTTCCGACGGGACGGAAGGTCAGGGGACGTATTCTATAGCTAAGTAGTCTCAACGTCGCTTGAACATCGTTCGATTTTTCTCGAAAACGGTTCAACATTTTTTGGGAATTTTCGCAGTTTCGCCAAAGCTTTTGAAGTGTAGTAATTTAGTACAAATTAATTATAAGTAATTTCTTACAAATTGCCAAAATTTGCTGAACCGTTTTCGAGAAAAATCTACCTATGCTGAAGCGATGTTGAGACGATTTATTTATAGAATAGGTGTCCGGAGAGACAACCTTGAAAGAAGCGTTATTTTGTAAGCAAACCTTTAGAAAAGTGCGCGCTGGACCGCGACGGTCGTGAACTTAATATCGATACAGCGATACACAGACAGAAAGTTGCGTAACTTACTGATTCTACTTATTAGTTTTTTTTAGAATTGATATGTAGGTGAGTGTTTGATTATAATCCCAAAACCAGATAAGTAAGTAATGATGGTGGTCTAAGATGTACCAACGTCGCCTAGAAGATGCTTGTTCATCTGCGTCACGAGGAAAGAAGATTGAAAGACGGCGTCAATGGAAGTAGGTACCTGGTTTCGACTTATTAAATATATCACCCGCGTAAGTCCCGATTCCGTGGAAATATCGGGATCAAAAGTAGTCTATAGCCTTCCTCAATAAATGGACTATCCAACACCGAAAGAATTTTTCAAATCGGACCAGCGGTTCCTGAGATTAGCGCGTTCAAACAAACAAAAAACAAACTCTTCCGCTTTATAATAGTAAAATAGATAATAGATGTAGGTATAAATAAGCGTATTATTATTTATTTTCTTACCTCGACGTTTCAACCATGTTACCCGTGTGTTAAGACCCGGGAAAATGTAACTATGTTAAAAAATCGTGTGAATTTAAAAAGTTTATTAAGTATAAATAAATTGTATAAACACCGCACAGCGCCAAACAATACTAGCTGCGTCCCGTGGTTTCGCTCGCATAAGTCCCGATCCCGTGGAAATATCAGGATCAAAAGAAGCCTATGTTACTCCTCGATAATGTTATAAAACTTCTATTGGTGAAAGAATTTTTAACTTCGGTCCAGTAGTCTCTGAGATTCCCCCCAATATACATACATACATACAAACATGTTACCAACGTTACCTACCTACTCTTTATAATCTAATATATAAAATTTCCATGTCACAGTGTTAGTTACCGTACTCCTCCGAAACGGCTTGACCGATTTTTATGAGATTTTGTATACGTATTCAGTAGGTCTGAGAATCGGCTACTATCTATAATTTATAAGGCAAAACAACGTTTGCCGGGTCAGCTAGTATTAGTATAGATACATACTGTACATAGAGAAACACCCAGACAATAAACAAATATTTATTCTTTACCAAGCTTCTGCGTCGCAACCAGGGGTTCACCGACGCCCGACGCCACAGAGGTCTTCGCCTACGATCTTCACCCTCTGCACTATAGAACACTCAACACTATAGAAGTAAGTTTTGCTTCCACTAGTACTATCGCTCTCACGGTGAAGGAAAACATCGCGAGGAAACTGAGGCATGAGACACGGTCCAAAGGCATGAGACATTTGCCAATCTTGAGTCCTGTGGAGTCTTACTGCCTAACCTCTGTGAGAGGAGGCCCTTGCCCTACTAAGGGACTGTTATCCCATCCGATTTGTCTATAACAGATCCCTGACGGTTGCCCCTGGGGGTGACCTGACGGTACAGCGGACCCCTCTCTTTGTACCCTTGCTGGTCACAGCTGGGGACGCTATAACATATATGCGTAGGTATTAGAGAACTGCGTTTGCTATGGGACTATTATACATCTAATATTACAGGGCTAAGGAGGAGCTCTGGACCTTTGTAAGGCATGCAAGGGGCAGAAGCCAACACGTAGATACTTTTCTCAATAACATTTAACTCGCAACATATAAGAAAAGACAACAAGCTGGCGATTATCCCTGTCTGCACTATAAAATGCAGCCAAGGACAACCACCGGATTCTAAACTATTGAGAAATCTAAAGATGAAAACTATTTGGACTATAGTGATGCAAGCAATGGTAACGGATCGGCTACTGGGTGAGCTATGGAAATGATGGTGCCTGCCGTAACAATGGCCAACAAACACGTAAAAATGGCAGACGGAGACTCGCACCCGCCCAAACTGGGCTACACTAATCAGCTGAGCAAATTACAGCAAGGGAATGACAACAGTTTATTACGCTAAGGAAATTACGGTCTAGTTATTGATTTACAACTTGTAAAAGCTTTTGTGTAGACACAAAAATGTAATTGGATTTTATTTTAGAAGGCTAAAATAATTAAAATTATAAATCCAAAAATGAGTCCCTAGGTATGGTCCCCAAAAGACTGGCTGCATTGCTTCATTAGATAGCAATACCTATTCGTTGGCCAAAGTAGCCGCCAGCCCTTTGGTCACCAGAAGCTAGAACTAATAATTTTAAAACATTTTTAAAAAACTCTAAAGCCTCGGTTCCCCACTGGTCCAACGTCTCGATTGTAAACGCAGAAATATGTATAGAATACTTAATAGGTACATAGATAGGTAGATACTTTATACTTACAAAATATTATTAAAAAAAAAAACAATTCTATATTATTGAATTGAACAGGAACTCTGTACGTATGTTTGTATGAATGAATAGTACCTACGTAGGTTCCATATATAATATGTAATTGACTCGCTTTTATTAAAGGAACCTATTTTTAAAACGCCGCCGATTTGTTTACAAATCCCGATGAACTCATAAGCGTGCATAATCAATGTGAATACTCAAATAAATTGCAAAAGAACCCGAGTATAAGCCAACAAGGGATTAAACATGGCAAGTCATTCGGAAGAATTGTTTAACGCTAACCAAACAGCGTCGATGTAAACGAAAGGATCCACTAAGCAGATAATTTCCTATCAAGCTAGAGCTGTCAATCAAGTGTGATGTTATGAATGGAGATATTAAGTTGTAAGGTTAACAAAGATCTCATTGATAAACCGAAGTTATTTATTTACCCAGAAAACTTTGAGTTATCTGAGACCGCTCGAATTATTAGGATTAAATAGTAGAATTAATTTATTTCAGATAAAGGAATAAAACGTTGTAGTAGCGGTGTGAATAATGAGAATTGAAAATGATAACCTACGAGTAAGTTTTAATTTCCACGCATGTCTACTTTTGTTTGAAAATGTATTTCTATAAAATGCTTTGTCCTGACTGACTGATGGATTACGCACAGCCTAAATAGCTGATAGTAGAGGGCTGACATTTGGAGAGTGTGTTCTTTGTATGATGTAAACATCCATCAATAACATCCAATAAGAGATGGTTTTTGAAATTCAATGGGATTAGGACTTCCGAGGATGAAACCGTAGTACACAGCTAGTCACTTTATATTTTTTTTAGTTTTCGTTATGGTGATATAACATTAAACCCATTTTCCTGTTTCAATCACGTTGACAAGTCTATCCGTGAACAGTAGGCAGTGTAAAGTCCTCGAAAAGTCGGGAGTTTGAATATAATAAAAAACATAATAAAAAACATAATAAAAACAACGCAATTGAAACCGAAAAGTGCGTTTTTATTTCAATTCCAACTTTTTTAATTAAGGAGTAGGTACCTACGTAGCTAGAGTAATTTCTATACAAACCGAGACAACGGAAACTCGAAAGCATTGTTTCCATAACGAATTGTAAAGTGCTAAGAACGTTGTCATCATTACTTTGACTAATTAAATCGGATACCTATCTAGAAAAACCTAGTCGTTTTTTATCAATGTGTCCATGAACTAGTGTAGACGCTTGCGGAATAATTTCTCCACCGCTTTGAACTGTACTGCCACTTGATAATATAAATAGTCAATCAAACAAACTGAGGTCAGTTACAAACGGACTTCCTCCAAACATCCACAGAGGAAGTTTAAAGTTTAGACATCATGAGGATCTTGTTGGTAGCGGGTGTAATATGCGCCGCGGCGGTTTGCGCCGCTTTCAAGGAGGGCGAGGCGGGTGAGGCGGGTGACCTCGCCGTGGCTGCGAGCAAGGGGCACCACCACGAACACGGCGGTGGCCACGAGCACCACGCTCATCACCATCATCACCACGACGGCAAAGGCGGTAAAGGACACAAAGGCCATCACCACCATCACAAAGGCGACCACGGACACCACGGGAAACACCACCACGAGGATCACCACCACGAGCACGGTGGCGGACACAAGAAGCACTGGGACGAGCACGACCACCACGGTGAACACCACGCGCACGGACACCACCACAAAGGCGGCAAGCACGGACACCACGAACACCACGACAAAGGGGAGAAAACCGACGGGTACCACAAGAAGTACCACAAAGATCACTTCCACAAGGATCATCACTTCCATGACGGACACCATCATGAAGGCAAGCACCATAAGCACGACCATCATCACAAGCACCACGGGGAACACGGCGGTGGCCACAAGAAGGGCGGTCATCATCACTCCGGACACCACGAGGGACACCACGGCAAACACGGTCATCACGACAAACATCATTACGACGAGGATCACCACGGACACAAGGGACATCACGGACACGAGGATCATCATCATCATCACGAGGATCACGGCAAGAAGGGCGGTCATGAAGATCATAAGCATTGGGGATTCCATCATGGGAAACATTAAGAACGACTTTGATGACATGAATGCAATGTGGTTGTTGAGATTGAAACTTGTTACTGTTGTCTATTTTTATACTTTTGTACAAAATAAATATCATTTGTAATTAAAAAAGCTGGTATATTTTAACGGTGTCCTTTCTCAGAATGTCCTTTTTTTCACAATGTACTTTTCTCAAATTGTACAATAAAATTTCTTAAGTTACAAATAAGTATACAGTCTAAGAACGTCACTGGACTTTAGCTTAAAACCTAAAATATTGAACTGCAAGTTCAGAGTATGATGTAAAACCTATTACCTCTTTTTCTTATCCTACTTCCTACTATCCTACACTTATGTTATAAACAATTTCACCCACATCGGGACCTATGTGGGTGAAATTCATCATCACAGATCATAGGAAACATCGGGATTAAAAGTAGCCTATGTTACTTCACGATAACGTAGCTTTTTATTGATAGGTAAAATATTTTTTTAAATGGGCCCAAGTAGTTTGCTTTACATGCAAACAAACAAATCATTCTTCTTTATAATCTACTATATAAAAATAAGTCGGGTTTTCCTTCCTGACGCTATAACTCCAGAACGCACGAACCGATTTCCACGGTTTTGCATTCGTTGGAAAGATCTCGGGCTCCGTGAGGTTTATAGCAAAGAAATTTCAGGAAAAATTTAATTATCTATAATTTATAAGGCAAAACAACGTTTGCCGGGTCAGCTAGTCTACTATATAAAAATAAGTCGGGTTTTCCTTCCTGACGCTATAACTCCAGAACGCACGAACCGATTTCCACGGTTTTGCATTCGTTGGAAAGGTCTCGGGCTCCGTGAGGTTTATAGCAAAAAAAAATTCAGGAAAAATTTAAAAAGAAAAGCTGGAAAATCAAAATCAAACTCAGCGATATATGATGATGACGTATCATTTAACGAGCAGGACAACGTCTGCGGGGTCAGCTAGTATGAGTATAGATAAGCCTAACAACTATCAAGAAGTATACTATACTGTACCTACATTTAATTTTAATTTACCATTTGCTTTCTAGCTTTGTAGAATCAGGTAACGTTATCTGCTACACAGGTTCATGGTTGACGTCGCTGCCATCCGCGCCACCCGGTACCTACTAACACTAACGCAGCGTACTACATGGGCGATCGGATGCGAATGCGAAGCGGCGCGGTGCGGCGCGGAAACAAGGAACAGTCGATAGCTATTGAAGTGTCCTACGTGACCAAATGCACGTAAAGTGCGATGATTCTCGACTGTTCCTTGTTTCCGCGCCGCACCGGATCGGATCGCTTCGCAATCGCATTCGCATCCAATCGTCCACGTAGGACGCTGCGTAACCGTTTGTGTTCGTCGTTTCATTCGCACCGCCCCGTGCCAGTATGAAATGGTATAAGTTACCTGATTTTGTATTTCCTGACTTGTACCAGGCACGACTCACGAGTAGCTTAGAACTCACCGCCAAATATTCTAGATGAATGGTATTCAAACATTTGGCAAGCAGGTTACACTGTCGACCTTATCGTCGCTTTCCATCCGGTGGGATGAGGTCAAATGCATAATAAAAATAAAAAAATCCTACTAATATTATAAATGTGAAAGTTTGTATGGATGTTTGTTACTCTTTCACGCAAAAACTACTGAACCGATTGCGATGAAACTTGGAATATAGATAGCTGGACACCTAGAATAACACATAGGCTTTATACTTTTTATCCCGTAATTCCCGCGGGATCGGGACTTACGCGGGTGAAACCGCGGGGGGCAGCTAGTACATAATAATGCAAATACACTGAATATTTATCTTACTTACGTATATTATAATAAAGAGAAATAATACGTTATCTATCAGCGTACTACGTGGACGATTGGATGCGAACGCGATTGTGAAGCGATCCGATCCGGTGCGGTGCGGAAACAAGGAACAGTCGATAGCTATTGAAGTGTCCTACGTGACCAAATGCACGAAAAGTGCACCCCACAAATATTTAAGCGTTTTATAGGCCCGCAGAACAACGAATATTACGAGTAGCATTTACGCGCCGAGGTTTTCGTACCTACCATTCTTATCTTCTCATCTGAGCAATGTTCCCGGTTACATCCCTCTCGGTAGCTCGTGGTCCGCTCAAAAACCCTAGATTATTTGGGGTCGGCACAGTAGGTAGGTAAGTCATAATTATTGACCATACTGCAAATTAATTTGGCAATATTTTTACGGCCGGCCGCCTGACTGACAACAACCCTCCCAGGGAGCAAGCAGTTTAGGTTACCCGCCACCGCGCGAGGAAAACTTAAGTTTGATAGTCTCCCCAATATCCCTTAGTCGCCTTTTACGACACCCACGGGAACAGATGGGGTAGCCCAATTCTATGTCGGGGATACACAGTTTCGTACTTACCTACCATTATGCCGCCATAATACAAAATCACGTTTTTTGTATCGGAGCCCCACTTAAATATTTGATGTTATAGCGGCACTAAAAATACATCATTTATTAAAATTTCAACTGTTTTGCTATCACGGTTCATGAGATACAGATTGGTGATAGACAGAGAGACTGTGCGACGTACTGTGCGTCTGTAGTGGAGTCTTAGTAAAAAGAACCTGTTTTCTTTCTTTGAGTACGGAACTCTAAAAATTTGATTCAATTCTACAAATACAATTAAGGAGGGAGTGAAGAAGTGGACAACCACTAAAACGTTGTTTGGAAGCGATTGATTTTAGCGATAAGGCTATCCACCGTACATCTATTTTACTTAGGCATTTTAATTTAAGTTTAATTTCGATTTTTATTATTTGTTTATTTAATTTCTCTGTTCTGTTCTCTGTGTACAATATAGCATTAATCTATCAGGTTACTCCTAAAGGGTCCCAATCCTCGGCGACCCCATTCGAAAGGCCCCGATTTCGATAAACTTGATTGAATTTTCGTTTGTTGTTTTCTGCTCTTTTTATGTCAACGGTACATCACATAAAAAGCGCTACAAGGTGGGATGATTAAGATTATATATCGGTTCTGCTACAAATGTGGAAAATGAAAGAAAGAAAGAAAAGAACGTCTCTTTTATCTCTAAAACTGAAGTTTTCACTATATTTTAGGGAAATTATTCCGGAAGCTTAATGTATTGTACCAATGCCCAGCCAGGGCAGCCAGGGCTAATCTTCTTCTTTCTTCTAATATATAAAATTTCCATGTCACAATGTTAGTTACCGTACTCCTCCGAAACGGCTTTACCGTTTTTTACCAAATTTTATATGCGTATCAGTAGGTCTGAGAATCGGCTACTATCTATAATTTATAAGGCAAAACAACGTTTGCCGGGTCAGCTAGTATTTTTATAAAAACTACTTTAGCAGCGCCCCACGTAACTTCTAAATCCCGCTGGGAATATCGGGATATTACAGCTATCTGCACACCAAGTTTTATTGCAATCAGTTCAGTAGTTTTTACGTGTGAAGAAGGACGTTTGACGACCTCTGTAGCGCGTCGACGGAACTTACGACTGGAATGCTGAAGGTTGCGGGTTCGGTTCAGGGCGCAAGTATTTATGCATAAATATAAATATTTGTTTCTGGTCTGGGTGTTTTCTGTGTATCATACATATGTATTGTACATATTTACTTCCAAAAAAAGTATAATATGTAGTATATCCGTTGTCTAGCACCCATGGTACAAGCCTATTGCTTAGTTTGGGGCTAGATTGCGCTGTGTGTAACGTCATGCAATATTTATTTATTTAACTTATATAAGTTTTCTCGTCGAAGCTTCTCACAAGTAACTACCTACTAGGTTTATAATCAGTAAATAGAAAATCAATCTTAGACCGCATTAACACTTACTATCAGGTGGTCTAACGCGGCCTGTACCCTATAAGAAAATCGTCAGAGTTAATAAGTATAGGTAATAAGTATCTACAACTACAACCGTGGTAGATTCAAGGTTCTGTGCTCTTTCATTCACTATACTGTATAGTAGATAAGGAGTAAAGGAGTGTAATTATCGCGTATTGTTATGTAGGTATAGGTACTTATAACAAAAAATATCAAGCCTACTCAATGCGTTGAAAATGTCGTAACCACGCGAAGCAGCAATTAGGCGTAACGCGTGGCCGCCCGGCGGGCCGCGGGCCCACCGCGCACTGTCCTTGTCCGATGGTTTCACCAGCTGCAACCAACTTCTTTTACAATATAAAATGGTGTCTAAACTTATTGGGAGACCAGTTGAGTTCAAGAGACCAAATCTAAAACAAGTAGAAAGACAACAAAATTCGAAACATGCGGACCCTAACCGCCCTTATCGTGTTAGGATGTGTTTTAATCGGTTGTTCCGGTCGAGAGGTCGATCGGAAGGAAACCGACCTCGTAGCTGCGGCGAGCCACCACGGGCATCACCACGAGTCGGGGGGTGGCAAGGAGCATCACGCCCATCATCACCACGAACACGGAGAGAAAGGGCACAAGGGACACAAGGGACATCATCATCACCACAAGGGCGAGCACGGTGATCATCACAAACATCACCACGAAGGGCACCACCACGAGCACGGCGGCGGGCACAAGAAGCACTGGGACGGGCACGACCATCACGGAAAACATCACGAACACGGCCACCATCATAAAGGCGGAAAGCATCACCACAAGAAACACCACGACAAAGGCGAAGAGACTGAAGGATACCATAAGAAGTATCATAAGGACGAATACCACAAAGACCACCACTTTTACGACGATCATCATAAGGAAGGCAAGCATCACAAACACGGAGATCATCATGGGCACCACGAGAAGAAAGGAGGCGGCCACAAGAAGGGCGGTCATCATCATTCCGGTCACCACGAACATCATCACGGCAAGAAAGGACATCATGACAAACATCACTACGACGAAGACCACAAGGGACACAAAGGTCATCACGGGCACGAGGAACATCATCACCATCATCACGACCACGGCAAGAAGGGAGGTCACGAGGATCACAAGCATTGGGGATTCCATCATGGGAAACACTGATTACGACAGTCTACATGTGCATTTGTTGATCCTGTTTTTATTGTTACGTTATTGTAATTTAGCAACTTGTAAATAAATAAGGTTAAAGTATTTCCACATAAATGACTATTTTATACGATTGTTTATTTAATTCATAAGTAATTTATTGTATTTTACAGTATTTTTCTGCAAATAAGAAGCATAAAGCAGCTAAACTCAAATTGTAGAAACAGAAAGATTTAAGAGCATGTTTTATTGAAATTATTGTCCTTTTCCTGACAAGGATTTTGAATTGAGTAGGTTTGGTTGATATTCGTATGCTCCTTAATAAAGATGTCAGAAAAGCAATAATAGATTAGAGTGGCCCGGCAATACCGAGAGGTGTGACGGAACTAATTCAATTCGAGCATTGCACGATGTCGTCACCGCAACACCGTCAGCTCACCGCGCCGAGCGGTGCGGGTCACTCGTCCAGAAATCTCTGACAACTATTACTAAAGATCAGTCTGTAACCGACAACAAACGAAATCGAAGTTGCCTATAAATTCGCGACTACGAAACCGCTTATGACACTCCATCACCAGCTTTGGCAATAGCCACCACTCAGTAAGTACGCGATTGTTTTTGTGAATTAACTAACTTTAAACTATTTACGTTAAACTCTTATTTTCAACTGGCACTTTTCCAATTTCAGAGATGCGGCTTCTAGTATTATTAGAACTACTGTTATTCGCTGTTACATGGAGTCAAGGTCGAAATTTGGAAAATGTGAAGGGTGAAGAAAATGTTGCTAAAACGAATGTTGCTGAAGCGACTGTCGCTGAAGAAAATGCAGCTGAACCGAAACTGTCTGAAACTAAAGTTACTCCAGGTCACAATGGAATGACGACATTAAACGGTGCAGAGTTATTAGCTGCTGCAACCGTTCTAGACTTGGTGCCTGCAGGTACTGATCACAAGAAACACAAGGACAGTCACCACGAGTCCGGTGGAGGTCATGAACACCACGCCGACCATCACAAGGAACACGGAGAAAAGGGCGACAAAGGTTACAAATCTCATCACCATCACGACAAAGGCGACCACGGGCACCACGAGAAACATCACCACGAAGGCCACCACGACGAACACGGAGGACACAAAAAGAAACACCACGACGAACACGACCACCACGGCGAACACCACGAAGCCGGCCACGGTCATAAAGGCGGAAAATTCGGACACAAGAAAGGTCACAAAAAGGGATCGAAAACGACCGGCTTCCATCATAAATCGCATAAAGACGAGTACCATAAAGAACATAAATTCTACGACGACTTCCACAAGGGAGGCCACCACCACAAACATGGGGACTTCCACGGTCATCACGACAAGAAAGGAGGGCATCATAAGAAAGGCGGTCACCACGAGAAAGGTCACCATGAGAAACATCACGGCAAGAAAGGGCATCACGATAAGGGCCACTACGACGAGGACCACAAAGGGCACAAAGGACATCATGGACATGAAGAGCACCACGCCCATCACCACGATCACGGCAAAAAGGGCGGACACGCCGGCGGCAAGGAATATGGTTACAGTCATGGAAAGAAATCATAATACGGGACCTTACTTTGTGCTATTATTTGTTAAAGCTTATTTGTACTATTTACATCGAGCCAATTTGAGTAAATAATAATATGGTTTGTTTGTTGAATAGTTGTAGAAAATACATTTATTTTCATGTAAGTTTTAAATCAAGTTATTTATTTACGTAGGAATGTTGTGCATTTAATAATTTGAAGTTTAACTATAGGAATATAACTGATACCTAATTAAATTGCCTTTTAAAACTCAAACATTAGCGTGATCACACCTTGTATTTTTAAATAATTGCGAGCGATTTAAATAGCTCGATTTCTTCAGTTTTTCGTTCGATTTATATCGGTATTTTTTTCTACTTTAGTCTCACGACCGCAACGAGTGGTCTCAATCACTCGCCGCAGGAGTCCGACATTTTAAATTGCCTGAAATGGCACGAGCGATTCAAAAATAAGGCTCCTGAATGTCAAACTATTGAATATGCGCTATAAAAATAGTTCATATCTATGCCAATATTTAGAGATTTATGGGTAAGTTTGTTTGTAACGAATAGGCTCCGAAATTACAAGACGAATAATCGATCGAAGATTCTCGAAGAGTAGTAGGTATAACATAGGCTACTTTTTCCCCAATATTCTCACGGGAACGGGACGGGCGAGTGACGCAACGGGACTCTGTTATTATTACTTATTATATTAGGTATTGATTTTTTTCGCTTTTGCGAGCTTGATTCGAAATTAAACTCATTTTCATTTTGTTTCTTCGTGACGAAGAGACACTGCACTGTAAGGTGCTCGAACCCAAGACATTTAAACGCAATGCGATTTTAACCCAAAAATGAGTTTTTATTTTATAAAAGGTACTAAGTGCATAATACTTACATAAGTACTGTTGACAAATAACAATACAATTACATACCTCTGCTCTGTAATCCCAGTTTCTAATTTACAATTTTTTACTTACTTTCAAATAGTAATAAAATACATAAGTACTTAACATAGTAATTAGGTCAAATTAAATGCCTTAGTGCGACCTGAAAACTCTAACACTAGGTGAGTAACACCAATAGACGAAACTAGCCCCAAACTAAGCACTAGGCCTGTACTATAGGTAAGTACTAGACAATGGATAATTACTAAATACTATACTTTTTTTGTAAATACATGTACCTACATAATGAATTAATGATACACACCCAGACCAGAAACAAATATTTATTTTTAAGCATAAATACCTGCACCTGGTGGGAATCGAACCTTCGCCCGACCGACGCGCCATACAGCCCGTCAAAACAAAGAAGAAAAAGAAGAATATACATACTAATAATTGCTACCAAGTTAAATTAAATAACTCATACTATAAGACATCAGAATTTATTCTCACATGATATTTGAAGTTTACAAAAGAGCCATCAACGGAGCAAGGTGGTCAAACTCAATTTTCTCTGTAATATTCTTTGTCTTAATATTTTCATCTTGGTTAGCGATAAAGATCAGGTTCCCATCGTCTTTCCATCCGTATTTCTTTACCCAATGTTTTAGGGTTACATCTGAAAATAATTTTAAAACTTTTAAATTGCTACAGAAAACTTATTAAAAACATTAAAAAACCGGTCAAGTACTAGTCAAACTTGCCCACTGAGGGTTTCTTACCTATCTACCAATTATACAGTCATCTATATTTGTAAAATGCCTTCCTGACTGACTGATAAACGCACAGCCTAAACCGCTAACGCTAACAGCTGTGCCTGGGTGTGTGTGTATTATACACATACACCTACCTCTTGAATCACTATATCTATTTTATAAAAAAAACACAGTAAAATCTGTTGCGTAGTTTTAACATCTAAGTATACATAGAGACAGACAGGGGGAAGTGACTTAGTTTTATAATATGTAGGTAGTGATAGTTATACACATGCAAACTGGAGCAGGTCATAGTCTAAATTATTTGTATGTTGTCTCTACTAACCTTCGATCAAATATAAACTATAGATGCACGGTCGCCGCTCTGTAAATGGGGCCGTCAAAACAAGGCATACTTCAGGCGATATGCCTTGTTTCGCTGTCAGTCATGCATAAGTGTTTTACAACCTTATTGCCCAGTGATTAAGGTTTACATTAAACTGTACTATGTCCGTATGAGTAAGCGTTGAAGTAGTGCCAATTTTTGATTTCGATTTTGTATGGGACCGTGTATCTATAGTTCATATTTGATCGAAGCTACTAACCATCAATGCCTCCTAATAAGTTGGCAAGGTTGTTCTTGTCAATAGTTTGGAAAGTAATGCCGACAACATGGCAAACAAACTTTCTGATGGAGTCATGGAACCCGCTGATACGGTTGCAAAGTTCCGGCATCTGGTGCACTCTGTTCCAGAATTGGGCAAAGTCACACTGCTCTAGTATATCTGCCAAATACTTGATCTGAGATATTGTCTCATTCTCTACCTGTAATTTATTCATATTTATAGTAATTATATTAAGAGGATAGTCTCCATTCTCTTTCTCCATACAAAAGAAGTTTAAATTTTCCTTCCTGGATAAAGACATTAGAGCAAATATGTTTATGCCATAAAACCTATATCTGTCATGACAATGCATCTACCTTTTTTTTTTTTTAAATTTGTAAATAAAATAATAATAAAAAATAATAAAATTTATACATTGTTTATAGGACTTGTAGATAGAATTTTATATAAGTTTGTTACTTAGATGGAATTTTGTTTATAGGTTTTGTGGTAATGTATATATTTTGTATGTAGTTTATTTTTATAAAAACTTAAATTTAAGAAATAAAATAAATGAGTAAAAATAATAAAAAGAAAAAAATATAAGGTAGATGCATAGTCATGACATGACAGATATAAGTTTTATGGCATAAACATATTTGCTCTAATGTCTTTATCCAGGGAGGAAAATTTAAACTATGTTGGTATGGAGAAAGAGAATGGAGACTATCCTCTTAATACCTGTAGTTTTATCTACACTAATATTATAATAAAGATTTGTTTGTTTGTAACAAATAGGCTCTGAAACTATAGGACTGCCTTAAATAAAACTTTCAGTAATAAAAGCTACATTATCAAGTAGTAACATAGGCTACTTTTGATCCCGTTATTTCAACGGGATTGGGACTTACGCGTGAGAAACGGCTGGATGCAGTGTATTACTAATAAAACCACAGGTAAATATTTAGTTAGTCCCACTGTTGGACAAATGTCTTCCTTGGCCCCTTCTAGGAAAAGGCAAGTTGGTGGATTATTTTATTAGTCTATTGATGTAAAGCAGTGCCAATTGAGTTTTGAACAATTTTAGAAGAGGATGTGTGATTGTGGGTCGATAGATATCTGTTTGTGAGGTGGAGAATACTTGGCTCTGTGTAATTTACTAATCTAGATTGAGTTTGTAACCTCAATCCTAGTTTTGATTAGTCCTCATAGATAACTTTGGTTTAACAAATAACTTACAACTGATTCCAAAAGTAAACACTTGCACAATGTGAAGTCAGTGTGCGGGAAGTTTGTCAGAGCCTTCAGTAGGATCTGGCACGTGATATCAGCGTTGAACTTGTCGGGATTGAATTGGTACAACTTGAGCACTGCGAGGTTGGCTTCCAAGTCGTAAGTGTTCTCTCTCGACTGCATTTCTACATACCGCTCCAATGTCTGGAGATTTGCAGGATTGTACCTAAAAATATAATCGTTTAATCAAGAACTTATCAACCAGAAAGCTATGAGCGAATGGCTAGATCCATAAGATTTGTGTAGCTACGGACAGGTTTGATATAATATTCTGTGTACCTTTCTATACTTTTAAGGATGCCGGCCACAGTCTGCTTCATTGTTTCTGCCATTCTATTATCTTTGTTTCAGAAACAAACTAGTTTTGAATGAAATAAACTTGCAAAACACTAAAAACACGCACGCATGCACACCGCACAACGAAATGACACTGACAGAAATGAATGAGTGACAGCTTGACAGCTGACAGATATGACACAACACTTAGAGGGTAAGAACAGTTAGGAAAACGCCAAAAATAAGGTAAGAACATCAGTTAATTTCACTTGAGTTTCTTTCGATGGGCTGTGTGGATTTTTGTTTCCCCTACCTTCCCCGTAAGCGGAAAAACAAAACAGACAGTTGAAACCGTCACTGTCAGAAAAAAATGTTATATTTCTGTCAAAAGTGGTCGCGGCCGTGTGTTGTGTTTCTGAAAATATTTTAGCGGCTGAAAATACTATATTTCAAACAAAACCAAAGCTGTTTATCAAAAAGAAAGACCAGCTATTAATCTTAAGATTTAAGTAATTTATCCACTCCAGCAAAATGGATCAAATGTTGCCAAGCCCGTACAATATACCAGGCATAGGGACGCCTCTCCATCAGCCTGAAGAAGATCAACAGATCTTGCCAAATGCCTTGCAACAGCAGCATCAGCACCAGCAGCAGCAGCTGGCTGCTATGGGGTCCTCGCCTCTCGTCGGGTTCGGCTCGCTGATGGGCACGCCACAACGGAGCATGCATTACGCACCCACAGCCAGCTACGCGACACCACAGCAAATGATGCAGCCTCAAACCCCTGTAAGAATACTTTCGAAACTTGTTGGTGCACAAATAAAAACTTCTTGAATTGTTTATGACATCCTACTTAGAAATGTCTCATTTTATCAACAGTGCTTGACAGAGGACACCAATTTTCGCTTGTTTTTCGCTGTATTCCAAAAAACACCATAGAAATGTACAATTTTGAAAAATTTCAGCAAAACATGATGTCCCCAATGATAATGAGTGGAAGTATGGCTGGACAACCGCTGTTGAGTCAATCTAGTCCTCCCGGAACACCTATGACTCCTCATTCAGCAGACCCTGGAATACTGCCACAATTACAGTGAGTTCTTCCCTTAAGTCTGGTATTCTAACTTGTAAAGCTAACACTGGTTTTATCTATACTTTGCATCTGGTTGCGGTACGCAAGCTTAGTTGGCTGTGAGTTTAGATGAGGTTGACCTATTTGAAGTTAGATTAAGGTAGTGTAACCCACACTTCAGGGAAAATTTGCAATTGAAAAATGCACTATGTTCCAAAATTCAAAATCCAAAACTTGGGACTTGAACCCTTCCCTAGAGGTCCATCTGGGCCAAGTGAGCTCAAGCAACAAGGTTGAATGGGATAAGGGATGCTTTATTCTTATTTTTTCAAGTTGGGCTTAGAATTTCTTTTTCATATAAGTGTCTTTAGGTCCTGAAAATCTAATTAGTTAGAATATCTGCCACAGTTTTTCACTATAAATATGCACTATTTTTTCTCCCATTTAACAGAACAACATACTTAATTATCATTTTCGTCTTTTTACAGAAATATAGTATCAACAGTAAATTTAAATTGTAAATTAGACCTAAAGAAGATAGCTCTGCATGCTCGTAATGCTGAATACAATCCAAAGCGATTTGCTGCTGTCATCATGAGAATAAGAGAACCTCGAACAACAGCATTGATATTCTCATCGGGGAAGATGGTCTGTACAGGAGCCAAGAGTGAAGAGGACTCCAGATTAGCCGCCAGAAAATATGCCCGGATCATCCAGAAACTTGGTTTCATTGTCAGTTTCATTTATTCTCTCTATTCATTTTCAGGTCACCTCTAACTTAAGCTAACAACTGCTATCAGAGGAAACAACTGGGTAGTTGGTTCATGCCTTTACACCAACATGCTTATCTTTGGAATAAAATTAAATCAGTTTTTTTATTAATTAGCAAAACTAGCTGTCTCGCGGTTTTACCCGACAAGATCCCGTGAGAATTTCTAAAAACCCTTTCTTATTGGATGCTTAGGCTATGCGTTGATCCATCTGTCAGGACATAGGATTTTATAGATAAACTAGCTGCATCCCGCGGTTTCACCCGCGTGAGTCCCGATTCTGTGGGAATATCGGGATCAAAAGTAGCCTATGTTACTCAGGGTGAATGTAGCTTTCTAATGGTGAAAGAATTTTTGAAATTGGTCCTGTAGTTTTTGAGTTTATTCATAACATATGATATGGCGACCGAGCTAGCAGCGGTATAACTGCTCACCTAGACACGTCTAGAAGAGGCAAAGCACAGGCCTTGGGTGCTAAATACACCCAAAAAGAAAGCAAAATCCCCCCATAAAAAGCAAAAATGGAAGCGAATTCGAAAACTTTACTACCCCAGGAGGGTACCGGCAACGGAGAATCCCTCCCCGAGCAAGTCTCGGGCAGCCCCACCGTATCTGGGGGGGGCACAAATTCGCAATCATCACCTAGCAACTACAGAGGAAAGAAAGAAGAAGTCAGCGGTAAAAATTTAACACAACAAATATTTCACAAGGGTATGTTCACCAATAATTCCCGGCAAAGTAACCCATCGAAACAGGTAAATACTCAATCAGATGAAAATGCTTCTCAGTTAAAGTCAAATACCAAAACAGTCGAAAATCCTGACCAAGGTTTACAAGCAACACAAAATAGAAAACGCCTCAGAAACAGTCCAAATAGCACAGAAAAAGCCCACAAGCAAACCAAGTACTGGCTGAGTCAACCAATACCAACCTCAAACTCATTTGCTGAACTAAGCATAGACGAAAACGTTGAGCCTGCTCAGACCGAAAAACGGGTACATGTCCCAAAACCACCACCTATCTTCGTTGACAGGGTCGAAAACATAAAGCCTCTACAAGATCTCTTGAATGAAATTGCATCTGGTCATTATGAGCTTAGAGTTCTTAATAATAATAGAGTTAAAATCCAAACCAAAACCTCTGACACATTTAGAGACATAGTCAAGCATTTGGAAACAAAAGACACAGAATTTTATACATACAAGCCAAAGCAAGAGAGGACATTCAAAGTAGTACTGAAAAACCTCCACCCATCCACAGACCCAGAGGAGATAAAACAAGCTCTCAAAGATGCCGGACATGACCCCTTTAGTGTATGGAACATAAAACAAAGAGTTACTAAGAAACCACTACACATGTTTATTATTGAATTGACTCCCAAAAGCAACAACAAAAATATATACGATATGCAATACCTGCTACAATGCCGTATCAAATTTGAACCGCCAAGACCAGCGCGTACAATACCACAATGTGCCAACTGCCAGCAATATGGTCACACAAAGGCTTACTGTCGTAGGAAGCCAAAGTGTATTAAATGTGCAGGAGACCACTTGTCTTCAAAATGCAGCCGAAAAGAGAAATCAGACGCTGTGAGGTGTGTGCTCTGTGAAGGAAATCACCCCGCTAACTACAAGGGATGCAGTGTTTACAAAGAACTGCAAAAACATCAATACCCACCCTTAAGAATACGAACTCAAAATGCTCAGCAAACAAAACCAGTCCAAAAGGACCCAACGCCACAGCCAAAACAAACTAATGAACAAAAACCTGCCACCTACGCGGGGGTCCTTCAAAACAGAGAAAAGCCCATCCCCAACCAAGAGTTTTACAGAAATAAAAGCGATTAC
This sequence comes from Idaea biselata, assembly GCA_958496205.1. Classification (NCBI taxonomy): domain Eukaryota; kingdom Metazoa; phylum Arthropoda; class Insecta; order Lepidoptera; family Geometridae; genus Idaea; species Idaea biselata. Next base: position 13,772,308 of record OY292397.1, read on the forward strand.
AACCCAGATGAACAAACCGATATGAAACAGCTTATGCAAATGTTCAGAGAAATCATGAACCAGATGTGCGCAATGACCAACCTCCTAACAAATCTTACGTCTGTGATCGCTAAAAATTCGATCAATTCAAAATAGTACTTTGGAATGCCAATGGGCTATCACACCGCTTCCTAGAAGCAAAACTTTACCTCGAAACAAACGACGTTGATATCCTACTGGTATCAGAGACACACTTCACTGACAAAAGTCATTTTGAAATACCCAAATATAGATTCTATCAATGTATGCATCCGGATGGAAGCGCACACGCGGGTTCAGCTATTCTAATAAAAGAGAGAATCAAACACAATGTGTTGGAACCATACCAAACAGAACAAATCCAAGCAACAATTATAACCATCAGTGACTCGTATGGACCACTAACCGTATCAGCTCTTTACATACCTCCGAAACATAATATGAAAAGCACTGATTATGCTGATTTCTTCTCAACACTAGGACACCGATTCATAGCTGGAGGAGATTATAACGCAAAACACACTGACTGGGGCTCTAGAGTATCGACGACAAAGGGACGCCAGTTGCTACAAACCGTTCAAGAACTTCAGCTGGCAGTAGTATCAACGGGCGAGCCGACTTACTGGCCAGCCGATAAATTGAAAAGGCCGGATCTGGTGGACTTCTTTGTTACCAAAGGCCTGCAAGCATCCGACATACAGTGCAAGTCCAGTTTTGAACTGTCATCAGATCACTCACCGGTTGTGGCGATACTAAATTTCAAGGTCGACTACAAACCTTTAAAATGTATATTATGCAGCAATAAGACACACTGGCCCTATTTTCGAGAATTACTTGAGAGTTCACTTGAAACTAAAATTCCTCTAAAGACTGACTCAGAGATAATTGAAGCCATAGAGTATTTTAACACAAGGGTGCAAGAGGCTGCATGGGCAGCGACACCGGAGCAATCGAAAAAAATTAAACCCCATTCTTACTCAACCTCAATAATCCAGCTGGTAAAAGAAAAACGTAAAGCTAGAAAGATTTGGCAAAGAACAAAGTATAGGGAGGACAAAACAAAGTTCAATAAATTGACTGCTCAACTAAAAGTAGCCCTTCAAGCCCATAGAAATCGCGGAATTGAAAAGTACCTCGATGCAACTCAAGCAACATCCTATTCACTCTGGAGAGCAACCAAGACACTGAGCAGACCAATAGCTCATCAACCTCCTATCAAGGCATCGGATAATGCTTGGGCTAAAACCGACGCCGACAAAGCAGAAGTCTTCGCAATGCATCTCGCCAATGTATTCATTCCAAATGATGACCTTGGGTCTTCAAAAATTAAGGAAGTTGTTGAGAAACTACAGCAAACACACCAACTAGACTTGCCTTTGAGAAAGTTTACCAAACAAGAAGTACTGTTAGCTATAAGAAAACTGAGCATACATAAGGCCCCAGGATACGATCTCATCACTGCCAAAATACTAAGAGAACTGCCAGGCAATGGTGTAAAGTTCCTGTTACAAGTATACAATGCAGCTCTACGCAGAACCTTCGTCCCACCTCAATGGAAAGTGGCCGAAATAATATTGATCCCCAAACCCTGCAAAGATCCCAATGACGTCAAATCTTACCGCCCAATAAGCCTTCTCCCAATAGCTTCCAAGATACTTGAGATTCTGTTCATAAATCGACTAACTCCAGAAATTGTTAATGCCAAGATAATACCAGACCAGTTTGATCAGTTTGGATTTAGACAAGCTCATGGCACAATAGAGCAAGTTCATAGACTGGTGAATAAAATAAACCTCGCATTCGAACAAAAACAGTACTGCTCTGCAGCATTTTTGGATATCTCTCAGGCATTCGACCGAGTGTGGCACGAAGCTCTACTATACAAAATCAGAAGAAATCTACCCATAAACTTCTACATGTTTATAAAGTCGTACCTAAACGACAGACATTTTTATGTAAAGCATGGTGACAGCATAACGCAATTAAACAAAATTAAAGCAGGTGTCCCTCAGGGAAGCGTGATGGGTCCAATCCTGTACCTCATCTACACTTCTGATTTACCATGCTCGGAAAGCTGCTTAACAGGAACATTTGCTGACGACACGGCTGTATTAGCGGTAGATAAAAATCCAGTGGAAGCATCAAGAAAACTCCAGAGAAATCTTGATGAGATCTCAATGTGGCTCATGGACTGGCGCATAAAGGCAAATGAGTCAAAATCAGTGCATGTGACGTTCGCCTTGAGACGCGATACATGTCCTGAGGTCAAAATAAATCAAGTGACGATTCCGCAGTCTCCAAAAGTCAGATACCTGGGCATTCACTTAGACAGGCGACTCACATGGACTGATCATATACTCACTAAAAAGAAGTCACTTAACATAAAACTTCACAACTTGGACTGGCTGCTAGGCCGAAAATCCAAACTGAGCCTAGAAAATAAACTTTTGGTTTACAAATCAATACTCAAACCTATATGGACTTATGGCGTCCAACTGTGGGGTACTGCTTCAAACTCAAACCTGGAGATCTTGCAACGTTTCCAGTCAAAAACTTTACGACAAATAACGCAAGCTCCATGGTATGTCACCAACAAACAGCTGCATCGCGATCTTGACATCACAACTGTGAAAGAAGAAGTTTCGAACTCCATAAAAGCATACAGCTATCGAATCAACCTCCACCCAAACCAACTTGCTAAGGATGTGATGGCCGAACAGCCGAACAAAACTTTTATTAGACTTAAAAGACGAGCACCCCAGGACCTCATATAGAGTTGACCACATATGGACTTGTCACAGGACGAGTGCCATGCACGCCATATAGACACAGCGAGGACAAAACTCCGGCATAATGTCAATAGACAGATCGCCAGAAAAAGGGAGATACAAAAAAAAAAAAATTCATAACAAACACACAGACACACACACACAAAAATATAAATCTTTCCTCTTTATAATATTCTAGTATAAGTATAGATAGAGATTTTGAGTTTACATAAGTATTTATTGTGCTAACTAGTTTTTGTTTACTTTCAGGCCAAATTCTTAGACTTCAAAATTCAAAACATGGTGGGCAGCTGTGATGTCAAGTTCCCGATTAGACTTGAGGGCTTAGTACTGACGCACGGACAGTTCAGCTCGTACGAACCTGAGCTATTCCCTGGTCTTATATACAGAATGGTTAAACCCAGAATCGTTTTACTAATATTTGTTTCTGGTAAAGTAGTATTAACGGGTGCCAAAGTCCGAGAAGAGATCTATGAAGCATTTGACAATATATATCCAATATTGAAAAGTTTTAAAAAACAATAGTTTTACGTTTAGTGTTAGTTTATAAGTTTGTACTGTACGTTTTGTTGTTTAGTTTACTAAGTATAATTTTAATTATTTTCTTGATTCCTGAATATAATAATAAGTCCTAAGATATTCTTTTTAATTTTAATGTAAGTAATGCCCACATTACATTACAATAAATAAAAACAAACCGACCTTCAAATATTAGTAGGTACATTACTTACAGTTATGTGAATGGTACCCTGAGACGTCCAGACACTGCATTCCGCATCGCACTTGTATGCATAAAATCGGGTACAGTAGTCATTTTAGCGCCTGCTGTGGCGCGTCGAGCGACTGTCATGCAAAAGATTCGGGTTCGATTCCCGCCGGGTACAAGTATTTATGTTATTTGTTTCTGTTCTGAGTGTTGTCTATGTATCTAAGGTATGTATTTACAACAAAAAAAAAATATAATAATGTAGTATAAGACAACGGATATACCCATAGTACAAGCCTAGTGCTAAGTTAGGGACCGTAACCGGTTGGGATATGTGATGGTGTTACATTTTGAATACTAAATAATTTTATTTGATTAGTATATTTAGTCTGAACAAATAAAACAAAATAATTGCGAGCAAAAATTAATATATTTTACATAGTTATAGCAACTAACATATCTATAAGTAAAAAATCGCCTTAAAAATTAAATAAAATAATACCTAGGTACTAGTAAAAAAAATAAAAATAATCCTTCGGCAGTCGGGTAATAAATACATGTTATATTGCAGCAATTAATTTATATTCAAGTATCTATATTGCAGAACGTTATCTAATTATTTACTATACCCCTACTTTTGACCATGTGGTGCCATAAAACTTGGAATAAAGATAGCTGAAAAACTGGAATACTCCGATAATCTCGCGCGGGATTGACACCGGTGAAACCGCAGAGCACTGCTAGTTAAATATAAATTGAACACTGATGATGTTCAAGTAGGTATCTAAATTGAACACTGGTTATATTAACACTAGATTACACTGTGTGCAAACAATGTTCTGCAAATCCTGCAATATTTATTTGATATGTTACATCGTACATAACTCGACAGCGGTCAAAAAACTACTTTTGATCGCTTTTGAGTTTCGGCTGCAACAGGTACACCTAACTAAAATAGTAGTTTTCTTTGTCTATTCATCCACTAACTCCTAAACATTTTGATACGGCTTTCACTATGATTTAAACTTAAGCGGACGTTACTCGATCCGATTTGTAGGCTTCCATTGTCCTTTTATTTTTAAATTACCCGCGTAAGTCCCGATCCCGTGGGAATTTCGGGATAAAAATCAATAAATGGACTATCCAACACTGAAAGAAGTTTTCAAATCGGACCAGCGGTTCCTGAGATTAGCGCGTTCAAACAAACAAAAAAACTAACTCTTCCGCTTTATAATAGTAATAGTTATGTGCCGTATGTCTTCATACAAAGTGGACCTCGTCAGGGCTTTCGGTCAGCTAATGAAGCCTATCTTACGTGAATTATAAATATTACCTTTGTTTTATTAATTACAAAAGAAACATTGCTTTTATTGGGCATCGATTATAATCGGCATTTGTCGACAGTCAGCCCACGGGGTTTATTAAAAAGGTTCGTTTTAGGTGATTCTGTAAAGGGAATGGTTTTTGGTGTAGAGCATAATATCCAAAGTCATACATAACATACATCGATGCTCGCTACATCGAAAACGTACAACGAAAGGTATTGTAGCGACACGATTTTGAGCTTCCCTTTCATGGGAATTTTGAAAAATAGGTATAGTTTAAAAATTTGAGTATGCAGTTTTGTTGCGGTCTTCAAACCATGTAATAATACGTACCTAGAATCCAGTCATTCTAGGTACCTACGTATTATTGACAGAACTTAAAAAAATGACTTTGTAGGTTTCCAACATATGAAAACGTAACTTGTTTGGGCCAAAAATCTTTCGTTCCCATCGGACAGTACGCAGTTGTTTTACGACTTTTGGAAATTAGAACATTTTTTTTTAACAAAAAGCATTTCCTATGCAGGATCTTCCAGAACGAACCTTTTAAACCCCCATGTATAATTTAATTGAATCAAAAGCCGGTGTGAGGCATTTCTAGTTGAATTATACAATATATTCATCCTCATTGACCTCTATATAGACCATGGACTCATCGATATCGTAGCTGCCATCTTCCTGAATGTTTTCCTCTTGGATGCTCTGCTCGGCTACCATCTGTTCAGAGTCTATCTCGACTGTAGTCAGTTTGCCCATCAACTGTGAACAAGTGAGATTATTATTAGTTACTACTTCAATGGGCCAACCCTTAAGTGTGGAATTTTGCACAGTGGGAGGCAACATATTGGAAGAGAGAGGCCAAAAGTTTGGATATGGACGGTTGTCTGAATATAAGCGATATACAGATTCTGTGGTAATTTCGTAAAAACTTCTTATTGGATGCCTACATCGTTTAAAGAACACACTCTCTAAATTTTAGCTCTCTACTATCAGCGGTTTTGGTTGTGCCTTGATCAGAAAAATTACGGTGTGGGTTCGATTTTTGCTTTCAAACAAACATTTGTGTTTAAAAATATAGCTATGATTTTTAATCTGATTTGTCTGATGTTATCACACAAAAAGGAAAGTTTATAAGTGGTTTAAAATAACCGGCCAAGTACCAGTCGGACTCGCCCACAAAGGGTTCCGTAGGTACCATTATCACAATTAGGTACCAAACCCTAAAATAAACACTAGACAATTTATAAAAAATATAAGTTTAGCAAGCATTAACACTTACATGAAGATATTTCTCCCTCTGCTCATCAGTCAAATTAGCCGGATTATGGTTCTTAAGATGGTAGTTCAAATGGCTGGACTGTTTGAATCTCTTCTCGCAGATCCCGCACTGGAACGGCGCTACGTTGGTATGTGTTCTCATGTGTTGCTTGAGGTGCACCGACTGGCAGAACGTCTTGGCACAGATGACACACTTATATGGCTTGATTTTGGTGTGTGTCCGCAGGTGCTGCTCGAGCCCGGACTTCTGTGTGAAGGACTTGGTGCAGAATGTGCAGTGGTAGGGCCGGTCGCCGGTGTGCATCCGCATGTGTTGTTGTACGCCAGCCTGGGAACAAACGATATTATTGCAAGACATGTCGCACAGTCTTCGGACCATGGTGAGTCCCAAGTCCTAGAGGACGTCAGTTTCCTAGCGTTATTTTCATTCACCATAAGAACAATGTGTTAATTGCTGATTAACTGTACTCAGTAGTTTAAATGCTGATTATTTATAATTAGTAGTTTATGAGACTGTTTCATGTCATGAGTGTTTAAATGTTGTGTAAATCATCTAGATTAGCATATGTTTAATTTGGGAAATGTTCATACTATCATGTTGGATAGGCAGGTAATACCTGTTGTGTGAACTTCTTGTAACAGATGCAGCACTCGTACCGCTTGGGCTTGACGTGTACGGCCATGTGGGTCTGCAGCTCCTCCACGTTGGGGAAGTGCTCCCCGCAACTCTGTAACGATTCCGCCACATAATTAAATATAATAATTAAATAATATGTTTCAGGGCAGTAGGCAGTAGGCCTCGCGGCGTGGGCCCCTGTGGCGGCAGCATCCGCTCGCACACCTGGCAGCGCGTGGTCTTGCGACGACGCGAGTGTACCTACCTCGCAGGGCAGTAGGCCTCGCGGCGTGGGCCCCTGTGGCGGCAGCATCCGCTCGCACACCTGGCAGCGCGTGGTCTTGCGACGACGCGAGTGTACCTACCTCGCAGGGCAGTAGGCCTCGCGGCGTGGGCCCCTGTGGCGGCAGCATCCGCTCGCACACCTGGCAGCGCGTGGTCTTGCGACGACGCGAGTGTACCTACCTCGCAGGGCAGTAGGCCTCGCGGCGTGGGCCCCTGTGGCGGCAGCATCCGCTCGCACACCTGGCAGCGCGTGGTCTTGCGACGACGCGAGTGTACCTACCTCGCAGGGCAGTAGGCCTCGCGGCGTGGGCCCCTGTGGCGGCAGCATCCGCTCGCACACCTGGCAGCGCGTGGTCTTGCGACGACGCGAGTGTACCTACCTCGCAGGGCAGTAGGCCTCGCGGCGTGGGCCCCTGTGGCGGCAGCATCCGCTCGCACACCTGGCAGCGCGTGGTCTTGCGACGACGCGAGTGTACCTACCTCGCAGGGCAGTAGGCCTCGCGGCGTGGGCCCCTGTGGCGGCAGCATCCGCTCGCACACCTGGCAGCGCGTGGTCTTGCGACGACGCGAGTGTACCTACCTCGCAGGGCAGTAGGCCTCGCGGCGTGGGCCCCTGTGGCGGCAGCATCCGCTCGCACACCTGGCAGCGCGTGGTCTTGCGACGACGCGAGTGTACCTACCTCGCAGGGCAGTAGGCCTCGCGGCGTGGGCCCCTGTGGCGGCAGCATCCGCTCGCACACCTGGCAGCGCGTGGTCTTGCGACGACGCGAGTGTACCTACCTCGCAGGGCAGTAGGCCTCGCGGCGTGGGCCCCTGTGGCGGCAGCATCCGCTCGCACACCTGGCAGCGCGTGGTCTTGCGACGACGCGAGTGTACCTACCTCGCAGGGCAGTAGGCCTCGCGGCGTGGGCCCCTGTGGCGGCAGCATCCGCTCGCACACCTGGCAGCGCGTGGTCTTGCGACGACGCGAGTGTACCTACCTCGCAGGGCAGTAGGCCTCGCGGCGTGGGCCCCTGTGGCGGCAGCATCCGCTCGCACACCTGGCAGCGCGTGGTCTTGCGACGACGCGAGTGTACCTACCTCGCAGGGCAGTAGGCCTCGCGGCGTGGGCCCCTGTGGCGGCAGCATCCGCTCGCACACCTGGCAGCGCGTGGTCTTGCGACGACGCGAGTGTACCTACCTCGCAGGGCAGTAGGCCTCGCGGCGTGGGCCCCTGTGGCGGCAGCATCCGCTCGCACACCTGGCAGCGCGTGGTCTTGCGACGACGCGAGTGCTCGGCGCGCACGTGTGAGCTGTACTCGCAGCACGAGAAGAACATCTGGTGGCACTCCCCGCCCTCGCCGCCTGTCCCGACTGACAGGGGCTCCGTACACTCGAATGGACCACTGACAAAAAGAACATTGTATCAACTGATGTATCTAAACCTACTAAGGGTAAATAATAATGCCTTTAGCCAAATATGATGTAATTTTGGTATGTGACTTTCAATAGGTTAGTGCTATGGTATGGTAATATTTTGAACAATGAAGTTATATTAAAAAAATGTTTGGTAATCTATACTTATAAAATTCAAAGTCCTGACTGATTCACTTTTAGAGCAACGCACACAGCCGTAATACCACTGGTACGAGAAACATGAAGGTTGCGGGTCTCTTCTTTGTAAAGTGTAGGGATCCACTAAGAGCTTTACGAATTTTCTATAGCTGAAGGAATAAAGCTGAGTGCTTGATAAAACGTAAGTGTAACTGACTGACTGATGTATACCTCATTGACCTAGAATCTTGAAATTTGGTATAGAGGTTCCTTAGGTATCATATGTAATATAAATACACTAACGTTATTGGTTGAGTCATTTTCTCTCTCTTCTCAGTTGATATTTTTCTTACAACTGCTGGTTTTTTCTCATTTTTTTTCTTGGTTTTCTTTCCTTTTTTCTCGCCATCTATTCCATCTGTTTCATCTGTAAATCAATAAAAACAAAGATTCAAGACTATGTATATCTGGTGGTACATAGAGGGACTTAAATGGACTTAAATTCATATTTTTTTCTTAAGACATTAATGCACATTGACTAATTATTATTAGTAATGAACCCAGACTGCCCATTTTAGTGACTGGCTGATCAACTGACCAAGTTGCTGATAAACTAATTAACTACTGTACTTACTGGCTGATTCACTGGTAGTAGCTGGTGGACTAATTAATAACTGACTAATTAATGACTGACTCGCTGGCTGAATGACAAATTAATTACTGGATGACAATCGACTAGCTGATCGTTCAGCTGCCTTTATGTCCGAGACATTGCAGATAAATTGCAAGAATGCCGCTTACGGTGGTACGGTCACGTTTTACAAAAACCAGCTTGTTACGTGAGCAACAAATGTCTTGCTGTGGCACCTCGGCCTAATATCGGATATGCGTTACTACGAGGGATGCCGAAGATCGTGCGAAGTGGAGACGCAAAAGTAGGAAAGCAGACCACGGGCTCTGGAGAGGGATGCAACCAGGAACATCGTGAGGATGATGATGAATCAACTAGCTGATCGTCCAATTATTGACCAAGTCGCTAATTAACTGTCTGGTTGGTTGACTAATAAACAACTTAATGGCTGGCTGACTGATGACTGGCATACTTGTTAATGTTAATTACTAATTTAGACATACCATCACTTTTCTCAGCCTTCAATATGATGTAGCTGACGTTCTTGGCAGTCAGCTGTGAGAGAATGTCAGGTGCCACAGTAAGTAAATTGTCTCCACTACTGTTCAGTTTGAATGCAACATGCTTTGAGCTAGTGGTATAGTTCTTCACTTTCTGTTTCTTAGCCTGAAATAAGGATTCAACATGATAGTATGTAATATGCAAAAGTTTCAATAGGTAAGTTGCAAGGTTCCCACATGAGGCGATGGTAACTAACGCCTCACCTGGGACCCACCACCTTAAATACATCATTTTAAAGACTCTTATGTTTACCAAGGGCTCTTCCTCGTAAGCCGTCCATTGTTCCGAGTCTCCGGTCACAAATACTTCGACATGGAACACTTTAACATGGTTCCTGAGTGCCATCTCACTTGCGAATGGCTTCGAGCATATCCTGCATAACACCTCCGTTTCGATGTCTGATAACGGTTCATCCTAAAACAGGGAAAATATTTGAATATTTGCTCTTAAGTTCTGCAGCCATACTGGCCTATCTTGAAGTTGTAGAATCGCCTTCCAGTCCAGTAGGCTTAGCATACAAGCATGAGAAATATTATCTTTATGTTGATTCAACAAAATGTTTCTCGTGTTTCACGACCAGTAATACAGTGTGTTCATAATACAGGTTCGTAGCTACAGTACCATAACAAAGTGGGGTTTAATTATCAGAGCAACATGCAGTAGAGGCAATGAAATTTGTTATTAGGTGCATTGATTACATCTATAAATATAAAAATCTATATGATTGAATCAATTATATATAAGCCCACAGCCCAAACCACTGGTCTGGAATTGGAAATTTGGAGAATGTGTTCCTTGTGGTGTGTAGGTTGGTATCTATTAAAAAAGGGGAAGTATTTGGAAAATCCTGCGGGATCGGGACTTCGCGTGTGATACAGAAGGGAGCAGATTAGATGAATAAACGATGAAGATGATAATGTTAAGTTTTAAAAAATAGATAGAACGTACCTTTATTTCAATGGTATTAGGATATCCTTTTAGAGGTGAACTTGCCATGGTTATTTTGATTGAACCACCAATAAAACCTAGAAATTTAAGCAACAATAATACAAATCAAATCACTAACGTTTTACGTCCAGTTTTATTTCGAGTTTTTTATTATTACTTTATAACCCCATACAATGATTGTCTGCTTACAAACACGAAAGTCTTATAGAAAGAGTTGTAATATAACCTCATTTATCGCCATTTAAATTAAAATTATGTTAAAATCGAAATTCTACAAATGTTTGTAAACTCGTACTATTTATTTTGTTCAAAACAATACAAAAAGCGGGAAAAAAAATATAACTTTTTCTAAAAACCCCAAAAAGAAAAAACTTGGCTATGGCGTCGCTTGAGCGGGCAAAAGGGCGATGGTGGAAAAATATTTTTAATTATTTTTTGGTAAATTATGACACAGACACACATATTTGTGATAGATAGAATTATCTAACAACACGGAAATCAACACTTACCAAGTAAAGAGTCACTGAGAAAATATAAATTCTTCTGAATTCACTGATTTTGAAATATTCAATTTTTTAATCTCCAAAGCATTTGTTTTTTTTTTAAGAAAAAAATGCATTTGGCGTTTGTTTTTTTTTTAATAAAAGAAAAATGATAAAGTATGGCGACTCGCGAAGTCCCGTATTATAGGTAAAACTAATAATTAACAACAGAATGGACACAATTAGAAATGGTTTCGTCGTCGCGTCACGACTCGTGCCTAGCAGAAGGAAGGAAAGAACGCCATTTCGTGAATTCATGGAGACGACGAATTTTACGTTCCGTTTTACGCACACAAAATAACTGCACGATGTAGTCACTGGCGGCGCGGTCAAAACGCGTGTCAATGAATGATGTAAAATAACTCAGAATAACCTGAAGCATCGTCCATCATGTCAAGTTTTAATAATATTTTTATTTATTTAAATTTTTCGGCCATTCTCAAACTCACTCAGTTTGGTTGGCAAATCATTCATTATAAATTTGTCAACTTTGTCTTTGGCAGTCAATGTCACGGATTGGAAATGCAATAAAGTATGTTGCCAGTTCTATAGCATAAAAACCGCCAATGCTCCCGTCAAATTTGTCTTCTCTATTTTACCAAAGTATTTCTTTTTGTTTTTAATATAATACCTAAATTAAATAACAAAGTACATTTTGTATATTCTTAGTCTTATTCTTTTAACTATGTTACAATGGTCTTTGTTGCGAGGGGTCTCTCTCCTCGTGCCCGACCTCACGTCGAGGTGAGAAAAGAAAATAATAGTACGCGATTTGGACACGATAAAATGTAACTAATGTTATTAAATGATGTGGATTTAAAAAATAATGATGGAAATACTGACTGAGTAGAGTCCGACCCAAACTGCTTTTCCGCTCGAGACCGAATATTCGGCCGTGGCTTCGGTTTCGGCCGAAACCGAAACTCACATTATAATACTGAAAGGACAATGACCAAAAATGTATGGCGGAAAAACCCAGCGTCGATTAAAAAAAAACTATTTTACAGTGAAGGGCATTAAATGGACTACCTGTGAGTGAAGTTACTTTTTCGAAAAGTTATAACCATGACTTGTTTTGACAAGGTCATGTTTCGATTTTAAAAGATTGGTTTTTGGTTGAAATAATGATGTTTGTTTGGTCTTGATGGGTTGGTGTGTGTATGTATACACATGTGTATGTTACTATGTATGTATGGCTTTATTTATTACATCCTATTATTTAATAAAGATAAATACGTTGCTATTGCCTAACTCATGAGCAGATTTTGATGTGCAAGATGTTTTTTGAAATATTTTGACCCCTCGAGAGTTATAGGAGGTCGCAGGTTTTTAAATTACCTATTCACTTATTGTATAAAAGGTATAGAAAAAGACAGATAATATAGGGATGTATGTATTTATTAATATTATAATAAATCCAGGTCTCTGTCAGTTTTGCACTATCTGTCCCTCTTTTACTCATACTATTGACAACGAACGATTACCTGCGGCTTCCTCCCAAGTCGCAGGTAACGGTAAAAATGTGATTAGGTTATAAATTGGTGAAATATTTCATATTTATATACTTTCATTTTTTATAAACCTAACTTAACTTGAGACCTGAACACGAACTTTTTCTTTCAAAAAAAGTCTCAAGTTAACTTAGGCACCTGTAGACATTCGTGGTGACTATAATAATATTGATTTCATATTATTGCTTGGTAATTAAAGGGCTATCAGGCGCGTAGCTATCGTAGGGCTAGGCGGTGCAGTGCACCAGGGCCCCGGACCTCGGGGGGCCCTTTGCCCTTTAACCTAAGCTTTGAAAAGAGCGGGTCAGCCAACTCGCCAGTTCCTGAAGCTAGGAAACCTCGACCCTCACAAGCTCACAAGACTTTTTTTTTTAATTTAATGATTTTAGGTGAACATAACATCAACAATAAGAGAACTAAGACTTTCGACACATTCGCCGAACTTCCTCGATAAGCATGTGCTGTTGCTGCTTAATATTGTTACGAGGCATGCCTTTTAAGTTCTGTCGTTTGAAGAAAAAAAAACTATATAACCTTATAGTACCTTTTATTGTTTTTCAAAGTATTCACCACGAAGTTTAATACACTTTTCCATTCGCTCGAACCAGTTATTATAACATTTATTCCACTCCAAAGTGGGGGTGTTCAAAATGGCTGACTTGAAAGCGTCGACCGCTTCTTCACTGCACTGGAACCTTTGACCACGAAGAGTTTTCTTAATTTTAGGAAATGTAAAGAAATCGTTAGGGCTTAGGTCAGGACTGTATGGAGGATGGTCAAGAATTTCTACGTTTTCCTGCTTCAAATACTCAATCGTTTGACGAGCGGTGTGTGAGCTTGCGTTGTCATGGTGCAGGATGATGCGTCGCTATGGGCTAGATTTCCGAAGTTCGGCGATGACTTGTGGTAAACAAACTGTGGTATACCACTCCGCATTAACCGTTCTACGATCTTCAAGTGCAATCGTCGCAACATGACCGGTTTTTGCCACGAACGTAGCCACCATCTTCTTTGAAGTGCTTCGAGAGCGAACAACTATAGTCGGCTTTGGCTCGTTTTGGAAAACCCAGACTGTAGATTGTTGTTTGGAATCAGGATCGTAGGCATAGATCCAAGATTCGTCACCACTGATGATGTCGTAGACGTGATTTGACTCTCCTCGGTTGAACCTCTGAAGAGTTTTCTTACACCATCTGACGCGGGCCGCCTTATGATCGTCGGAAAGCAAATGCGGGATCCAACGGCAAACTAGTTTTCTCACACCAAGCGCCTCATGCAATATCTTTTGAATGGTTGTCCCTGAGATGCCTAATAACGCCTCTATCTCTCGATATGTCACATGACGATCTTCGACGATTAGTTGTCTCACAGCAACGATGTTATCTTCAGTGAAGGCGGATTTTGGACGTCCTTCACGAGATTTGTCACTAAGTGTGGTATGTCCACGCTCAAATTCCAAATACCAGCGTTCGATGGTCCGCAGACATGGGACTTCATCATTGAATACAAACGTTAACTCTTCGAAACACTGAAGTCGCGTGAGGCCTCTTCGAAAGTTATAGAAAATTATTGCACGAACATTTTCCTTAGTAAGATTCATTTTCGTACGTGACCTGACAGATTCAAACCAACGCTGTGACTACACAATTGCATTAATCCCAATGCTTTCAATTGTTTTGATATTCGAAATTCTAACAAATTTGAATTTTGATTAGTTCTAATTTTAAAATTGGCGGCAAATTTACAAACGACAGAACTTAAAAGGCATGCCATGTATTTAGTAATTTAACAGAGTTTAAGAGGATTGTCTCCATTCTCTTTCTCCATACAAACGTAGTTTACGTTTTCCTCCCTGGATAAAGACATTAGAGCAAATATGTTTATGCCATACAACCTATATCTGTCATGTCTTGTCAATGGCTAAACCTTTTTTTTTTCTAATTAAAATAATAATAAAAAATAAAATAAATAAAAAATGAAAAACAAAATTCGGAAGATGAATAGTCATGCCAGATATAAGTTTTATGGCATAAACATATTTGCTCTAATGTCTTTATCCAGGGAGGAAAACGTAAACTACGTTTGTATGGAGAAAGAGAATGGAATAAACGCCCTTAACTGAGTAGTGAGTACGCAACTACGCACATATTGCATCAGCGATAAGCTCACGTGCTTGACGGTCGGGAGATCAATTCTACAATTTTCCCGTAAACTATTTGTTGAAATTTTCATTCGCTCTACTTAATATCTGCTGTCATTTATATTATTCATTGAGATGTTTTCCACTTTTTGGGATGCATTACAATAGTTGACGCTACGCTAGGTGTGTCTCTGTCTGTTGTAATTCTCAATTCTCTATTACCAGCCTTATTTAATCGAGTATTACCATCATTCCTAGTATTTCTATTCCGTACAATCATACATCTAGCATTCTGGCACCATAATAATATGTTGCTAAAACTCATTTTCGCTAAAAAAAAATTCCGATGATGAAACATGTGTACATTATGATACAGGCATTTGATGAGCAATAAAAGTTCGAGCTACGTGAAAAAGGGGATGAGGGCCCGATTCTTTCTCCATGCACCGGGGCCTTTGCCCACTTAGCTACGCCACTGAGGGCTATCAACCAGTATATGTGTTTTTCTAATCGACGCTGGGTTTTTTTTGGTCATTGTCCTTTGGTGCATTTCACCCATTATTCTGGACATGAAATGGAAACACGGTATATTAAGTTTATTGTAATTATTTATCTAATATCATAGTTAAATTAAAGACATTTTTCGGTTTGAATCGCGTGGTGTTTATTACTTTTAGCATTGTTACAACGCTCAACCTTTCGAGACCTTTCCAGGTCCCTTCTTCAGGATTGACTTTAATGGATAGACTACTAGTAGTAATAAAATTATTTAAATTAAGAAAATTATTTTTGTTTATGAAAGTTATCTATCAATGACGTTGCCGCGAGAAACGAAGTAAGGCGAGCGTGCACGACAACTCCTAAAACCATTTTCGGTTTCGGCAGAAGTTTCGGCCAATTTTGGCCGAAACCGAAACTGTCGCCGAAACTTGGTTTTTGACCGAAACCCATACCGAACTAACGGTTTCTTTCTTTCATTGAAATAAATAATAAAAATCTTGCTAAACTGTGGCTGATATGGTAACACTGGTAAAGCGACGGCGGCGCAGTTGTAACAAAATGTTTATATTGTATAATTTTACGCCAATTTATCGTTTTCACTTGTAATTAATCACAACAAACAACGCTAAATTGTTACTATGATCGTATACTTTCTCCAGAATACTTGAAAATGGATGACGTTGCAGATAAATTAGTACAGTATTTTGGACATCGAAAATTTAAAAGTGAACTTCAAGAGCGAGCTGTCCGAGCTATTTCAAGAGGTAGGTAATAAATATAGACCGTTTCAAATCCAATTGTTACGTTAAGTTTAAGCATAGTTATCGCTAAGTAAATAAAAAAAGTAACTTGCTTGACTTGATAGTTATGTAGATATCACAAGACAATAATATTGCAAATGTTATTATCTTCTAATATATAAAATGTCCATGTCACAGTGTTAGTTACCGTACTCCTCCGAAACGGCTTGACCGATTTTTATGAAATTTTGTATACTTATTCAGTAGGTCTGAGAATCGGCTACTATCTATAATTTATAAGGCAAAACAACGTTTGCCGGGTCAGCTAGTTTAATTATAATAATTGCATTTTTTAAATCTATATATGCTACCTATACGGTACTGTAGGCGAAGACATACCATGTGAAGTAATCATTCCAATTAAAATGTCCAAACATATTAGATACCTGTGTTTAATAAAAATGGTCTTCCTTCCTTATCCTTCAAGAGTGAATTTAGTTTTCATTGACGCAGACAGAATGGAATAGGTATTGAGATGAAATTTTTATATTTTTAACAGGTGTACACGATGTATTTGTTTCCATGCCAACTGGTTCGGGAAAATCCCTGTGCTTCCAACTTCCAGCAATGTTACAAGACAACAAAGTTGCTATTGTTTTCTCACCATTGTTGGCTCTCATTAAAGATCAAATCGATCACTTATCCAAGATAAAAATCACAGCTGAATCCATAAACTCGAAAATGACTCAAAAAGACAGGGAAAGGGTTCATAATGATTTGAAAAGTATAAAACCTAATACACGATTCTTGTATATAACTCCTGAACAAGCTGCTACTAATAATTTCAAAACTTTAATGGAACATCTAGTCAAATACAAGAAGGTGTCGTATGTGGTGGTGGATGAGGCTCATTGTGTCAGTGAATGGGGCCACGACTTTCGTCCTGACTACCTCAAGTTGGGAGATTTGAGAGAGAAACACAAAGAAGTACCGTGGGTAGCCCTCACTGCTACAGCCAGTGCTGAAGTTGTAAAGGACATTTTGGCTAATCTGAAATTATTCAACCCTGTGGCACAATTTAAGACACCAAGTTTCAGAAGGAATTTGTTTTATGATGTAGTGTATCAGAATTGTATCGAAGATGAAGTTGGTAATCTGTATGACTTTTTAAAGAAGTGCTTAAAAGAAGATGAAACTTTGAAAACAGTATGTATCAAATACTTAATCAGTTGTATTTATTAAGTTAAAAATCTTGATTGTAATTTGTTCTCTTTTAATTTACAGAAAGAGAAAAATGTTGTAATTGTTTATTGTCGCACTAGAGAACAGACAGAAGACTTATCTAATATGCTAAATAAAAGAGGCCTGAAATCACTTGCATATCATGGAGGTATGATACATAATCATTATAAACATAAAGGATGACCTATCTAATTACATTGCCCTAAACTTGTAATAATTGTCAAAAAACTGCTTTTCACCGCACAGAAAGAACTCAGGATTTGCTAGTAAGACCCCTTAGTCGCCTTTTACGACACCCACGGGAAGACATGGGGTGACCCTATTTTACATAGGAATAAAATCGCTTCCTAGTTAACATCAAAAACACAGAAGGAAACACTGCTTACTAACATTATACGCATATTGATTTTGAACTTCCACCTATATTGTTTAATTTGTTTAGGGTTAAAGTCGTCGGACCGTATATCGGTGCAAGAGCAATGGTCCCGCGGAGAATGTCCATGCGTGTGCGCTACCATATCCTTTGGTATGGGTGTTGATAAGGCCAGTGTACGCGCCGTCGCTCACTGGGGCCTGGCTCAAAACGTCGCAGCATACTATCAGGTTAATAATGATCTTTTTTTAATTTCTGCCCTTGCTGGTACTCAATGAAGTAAAACAAGCTGTTAGTGAGGTCACAGTTAACAAAGGCAGTAGACAGATTCGCTTGTTTTCTTAAAAAAACATACCTTTACAAACCATCACCAACTTGTGCATTAGAGCTGAACGCTATCTACTTATTTAATAACCCTTCTTTGCGTCGCGCAGTCGGGTAAAAATAAGGGACTTCGTTCCAAAAAATGTAACTGATCTATTAATTATGTACCTATTATTATGATGAATAGAAAAATAACACACCAAATAAGAAAGCAACTGTGGCACGCATACGACTGGCATATCGAGAACCACCAAGATAATGAGGATTTGTATGACCTCTTCAAAATGACAATGGTAATGATAGATATAATGTTGGTTTACAGGAATCTGGGAGGGCAGGGCGAGACGGCAAACCAGCTTTCTGTCGTATCTACTATTGCCGCGTCGAACGTAACGCCGTCGACTTCCTTCTGAAGTCAGAAATAGGCCGAGCAAAGACCCCTGAACAGAAACAGAGAGGCAAAAACGCGTATAAAAGTTTTGAGCTTATGGTGAAATATTGTCAAGAAGTCAGGTTTGTATTTTATATTTTAGGGCTCCATACCCAATGAGTCAGTAATAGACAAAGACTCCACTGTCCGTCTGTCTGATAAGCTGTGATAGCTAGTTTATTTGGAAACCAATTTTGTGTAATTGTAGAGCAATTTGCAATATGGGGAAGAATTTTCTTTTAGGAAAAACCCAAAACTTGCATTTCCACTCAGGCAGACTTAGACAGTTGATCTTAAATCCAAACGGAATATCAACGGAGCAGGTGTTTTTAACCCAGTAAGTCTTAACGAAATCTTGTAATTTTCAAACAAACATCAAAGTAGCGCGCGTCAGGTCATCAGACCAGTGGCGCAACATCTATGATCTAACCAGTACACTAAAGGTACGAGTTGGCAACGGGCGACGTGTCGCGGCGACACTACTGGTTTCTCTATGTAATTCTATGAAATTCCCTACGTAGTCAGCGACACGAAGCTAGCGACGCGTCGTCGCCGAATTGCATAGAAACCAGTAGTCATAATTTTATATTTTCCCAGGTCTTAATCGCGTGACTTTTACTTTTTAATTTTCTTACCTCGACGTTTCGACCACGTTACAACGGTTTTGGTCGCGAGGGGACTGAAACTGCGGCGGGCATTGTCCTCTAATTATAGCCGTCATGTACCGGCTATTGTTGAAAACCTGTGGGTAGATGATATACTTAAATTTTTTAAATTCGCTATAGCTAAGGGCGGCGACACACTACACTCACGACATTCGAAGTTTTTACCGGAGTTTTATCGCGACACTTGCTCATCTTAGTTACTGGATTCCACGTAGACGTGAGCCTGTAACCAGTAGGGTCGCTGCGACACATCGTCCGTTGCAAACTCGTACCTTAAGAGGAGAGTCTCCATTCTCTTTCTCCATACAAACGTAGTTTAAATTTTCCTCCCTGGATAAAGACATTAGAGCAAATATGTTTATACCATAAAACTTATATCTGTCATGCATGACTATGCATCTACCTTTTTATTTTTTTCATTTTATTGTTTTTTCATTTTTTATTATTATTTTAATTAGGAAAAAAAAAAAAAGGTAGATTGTCATGACAGATATAGGTTTTATGGCATAAACATATTTGCTCAAATGTCTTTATCCAGGGAGGAAAATGTAAACTACGTTTGTATGGAGAAAGAGAATGGAGACTATCCTCTTAACTCGTGATAGATGCCGGCACAAGGCGTTCGCGGACTACTTCGGGGAAGAGCCGCCGCGCTGCACGGACCGCTGCGACGTATGCTTCGACGAGCGCAGCGTGCGGCGCGCGCTGGAGCAGCACCAGCGCCGCGCCATGAGCGCCACGCTGTGCGGCGGCATGCTCACCGTGGACCACTCCGCGGACCTCTACGGCGAGGGCCGCGCGGGGCAGATACGGTAGGCACTAGGCACGCTGCACAACACCGTATTCTATCAACACTCTTCTCTCTCTCTCTCTCTCTTCTATCACTCTCTCTGTTGTTTTGTATATTGTTTGTTGTGCAAATAAAGCGTTAATCTATCTATCTCTTTACTCAAAGTCGAACAAGGAGATATTTTAAAAGAAAAATACTTCTGCAAACACAACGCATGATCGACGGAGAGCAGGATTCGATCCAACGACGCATCTTTAATCAATCCGGGAGGTCCTTAAGCCCAGTGCAGGCTTAAGCACTTAAAAATAAAATATAATATCAAACAAGGAGGTTCGCAATTCAACACGTATATTGTTTGTATATCCTACTAATAATATTATAAAGCTGAAAGTTTGTGAGTATGTATGTATGCATGTATGTGTGTGTGTTTGTTACTCAATCATGTAAAAACCGCTGAGCCGATTACCAAGAAACTCGGAATGTAGATAGCTGGAGACCTAGAATAACACATAGGCTACTTTTTATCCCGATATTCCCGCGGAATCGGGACTTACGCGGGTGAAACCGCGAGGCGCAGCTAGTATGTATATGTATGTGTATATGTTCACGCCGTACTCCGCCATATGAATTTCGATAAAAAAAAAAATCTTAGAAATGTATTCAGTTATTTATTAGTACCATATCTTGTACCTAGAATCCTCTGGATCCTTTAATCTTTTACACTGAACTCTATCTATTACTTATATTATGGAGGTGAGTGATCTTGTATTTAATACCCTATTTAAACAAAAAATAGATATTGTAGTATATCCGCTGTCTAATACCCATAGCACAAGCCTAGTCCTTAGTTTGGTGCTAGATTGCGCTGTGTGCAATGTTAATTTATTGTTACCAGAGAAGCGAACGCTTACTACGACGGCAATGACAGCGACGAAGGCTCGGACGACAGCAGCCGCCAGCGGGTCGCGGAGCAAACCAAGTCGCTCATTATGGAAGAGTTTGCCAAGAGGAAGCAACGGATAGAGAAGAAACCTAAAGATACCGCGGAATCTGCTAAATACTCAAGATGTAAAGCTGCCGAGAGCACTGAGACAAAAGTGAGTAGTGTATCCAATAATATTAGAATTCTAAGATGTAGAGTTAACAAAACAGTATTTGTTTTTAATTTTTCCTTATTTATTATTGCTCAGGGGGGCATTTTATTATTCACGGGTTCCTGTGTGGCGTAAAGGTTAGCGCACTCGTCCGGCAGGCGAAGGGCACGGGTTCAAACCCCGTCACGGGAGCATTTTTGATGCATTTTTCCTTGTTAATATTAATAATATTAATATCCTTGTTAATAATCCTTGTTAATAATATTAAAAAAAAATGTTACCAATTTGACTAATGAGTTTGTACAAGGTGGTACAGTTTTTGAAACACATTTTAAATATACAAAAAGACTGAGGATCTATTAAGGGCGTTTATTCCATTCTCTTTCTCCATACAAACGTAGTTTACGTTTTCCTCCCTGGATAAAGACATTAGAGCAAATATGTTTATGCCATAAAACTTATATCTGGCATGACTATTCATCTTCCGAATTATTTTTTTTCATTTTTTATTATTATTTTAATTAGAAAAAAAAAGGTTCGTACATTGACAAGACATGACAGATATAGGTTTTATGGCATAAACATATTTGCTCTAATGTCTTTATCCAGGGAGGAAAACGTAAACTACGTTTGTATGGAGAAAGAGAATGGAATGAACCCTCTTAAAAAAAACGATAGATGACCGTTTGACCACTATCTCACTTGATGGTAAGTGATAATAAGGTCTACGATGTAGCATGCTCATTACTACTTATTAAATAAAATGGATATTAGCCTTTGAGGGCTCACCTTCATTATCCGAGTGATATTCCCGGTTGCATCGCCCTAGGGAGCCCGGGGTACGCTTTCCTGTCCTTACGTTTCCACTTCGCACGATCTTCAGCACCCCGTGTAGTCATTAGGCAAAGGCCATTTGCACGCATGTCACCCCTTACGACGCGACGTCAAGCCAGCACTTCTTAGCTTTTCAGGCTTTCTAACGGCATTACATCGGGATCGTAAGAGTTGCAGGTTCAAGTCCTGTCGGGGGCCAATTTTGGAAAGCATTTTATCAAAAACCTGAGAAATTAAAGTCTCCCTTTTTTGTTCAGGTGACTGGTTTAACAATATCAAGCCGCGAGAGCTACCTGTCTCTCCTGGACGACGCGTTGAACTACAACCTGGCGTTCACGAAGGATTTGGACGAGGATTTCAACAGAACACTCTCACGGCACGACATTAAAGACTGTGCCGTTGAAATGGAGTACGAAGCGTTTTCCAGCAGCACCGTCATTAGCTTATATCGCCGAGCGATGACTAAACTGGTAAGTATTCACTTCACTCACTTACTTTAACATTTATATTATTAGTAGTAAATATTAATATAGTGTAAAAAGTACTTTATCAATAAAAAAGTGTTGTAATTTTCAGATAGCTGCAGTAAAAGCTTCCAAAGACCAAGTATACACAAGGTTAAAAACTTTTGAACCTATAAAACGAAACACGCTCAGCGAGTTTGTTAAAGAATATGAATCTCAAAAATCAGCTAAACCTCCATTCGGGGAATTTATAAAGGCATC
>OY292397.1:13795108-13819948 GCA_958496205.1 Idaea biselata
AGCTGACCCGGCAAACGTTGTTTTGCCTTATAAATTATAGATAGTAGCTAATTCTCAGACCTACTGAATGCGTATGTGGAGTTTGGTGGAGATCGGTCGCGCCGTTTCGGAGGAGTACGGTAACTAACATTGTGACATGGAAATTTTATATATAAGAAAATTATAAAGAGGTAACGTTGGTAACAATTATGTATGTAAGTATTTATGTATGTATTTTCCGGGTAATCTCTGAAACTACTAAACCGATCGCAAAAATTCTTTCACCAATAGAAAGCTACATTATCGAGGAGTAACATAGGTTACTTTTGATCCCGATATTCCCGCGGGATCGGGACTTACGCGGGTGAAACCGCGGAACTCTGCATGTCATTGCATAGCGTGCAATGCGCCCAGTATTTTGGGCTCGCTACCAAGTCGTGCTGCCAAGTGACGGGGACTTAGATTTATTATCTTACTTTAATATTATAAACGTGAAAGTTAGCAGGTATGGACTTTATTACTCTTTCACGCAAAGACTACGGAACCGATTGCGATGAAGCTTGAAATATAAATAGCTGGAGACCTAGAATAACAAAAAGCTATTTCTTATCCCGATATTCGAGGGCACAGTGTGAGGCCGCGCTCGCAGTAGACCGACTACACTAACCTCAAGAGCCTCGACCATGTGTGTCCGGTGACTAGCGACGCAGTCAGTGAGGATGGTGAGGGTCCGCGCTCGTAAAGTACTTGAGACGTCTTGCACTCGCTCGTACACTGCTGCGAGGACCTCCTTCAAGGGCACAGTGTGAGGCCGCGCTCGCAGTAGACCGACTACACTAACCTCAAGAGCCTCGACCATGTGTGTCCGGTGACTAGCGACGCAGTCAGTGAGGATGGTGAGGGCCCGCGCTCGTAAAGTACTTGAGACGTCTTGCACTCGCTCGTACACTGCTGCGAGGACCTCCTTCAAGGGCACAGTGTGAGGCCGCGCTCGCAGTAGACCGACTACACTAACCTCAAGAGCCTCGACCATGTGTGTCCGGTGACTAGCGACGCAGTCAGTGACGATGGTGAGGGCCCGCGCTCGTAAAGTACTTGAGACGTCTTGCACTCGCTCGTACACTGCTGCGAGGACCTCCTTCAAGGGCACAGTGTGAGGCCGCGCTCGTAGTAGACCGACTACACTAACCTCAAGAGCCTCGACCATGTGTGTCCGGTGACTAGCGACGCAGTCAGTGAGGATGGTGAGGGCCCGCGCTCGTAAAGTACTTGAGACGTCTTGCACTCGCTCGTACACTGCTGCGAGGACCTCCTTCAAGGGCACAGTGTGAGGCCGCGCTCGCAGTAGACCGACTACACTAACCTCAAGAGCCTCGACCATGTGTGTCCGGTGACTAGCGACGCAGTCAGTGAGGATGGTGAGGGCCCGCGCTCGTAAAGTACTTGAGACGTCTTGCACTCGCTCGTACACTGCTGCGAGGACCTCCTTCAAGGGCACAGTGTGAGGCCGCGCTCGCAGTAGACCGACTACACTAACCTCAAGAGCCTCGACCATGTGTGTCCGGTGACTAGCGACGCAGTCAGTGAGGATGGTGAGGGCCCGCGCTCGTAAAGTACTTGAGACGTCTTGCACTCGCTCGTACACTGCTGCGAGGACCTCCTTCAAGGGCACAGTGTGAGGCCGCGCTCGCAGTAGACCGACTACACTAACCTCAAGAGCCTCGACCATGTGTGTGCGGTGACTAGCGACGCAGTCAGTGAGGATGGTGAGGGCCCGCGCTCGTAAAGTACTTGAGACGTCTTGCACTCGCTCGTACACTGCTGCGAGGACCTCCTTCAAGGGCACAGTGTGAGGCCGCGCTCGCAGTAGACCGACTACACTAACCTCAAGAGCCTCGACCATGTGTGTCCGGTGACTAGCGACGCAGTCAGTGAGGATGGTGAGGGCCCGCGCTCGTAAAGTACTTGAGACGTCTTGCACTCGCTCGTACACTGCTGCGAGGACCTCCTTCAAGGGCACAGTGTGAGGCCGCGCTCGCAGTAGACCGACTACACTAACCTCAAGAGCCTCGACCATGTGTGTCCGGTGACTAGCGACGCAGTCAGTGAGGATGGTGAGGGCCCGCGCTCGTAAAGTACTTGAGACGTCTTGCACTCGCTCGTACACTGCTGCGAGGACCTCCTTCAAGGGCACAGTGTGAGGCCGCGCTCGCAGTAGACCGACTACACTAACCTCAAGAGCCTCGACCATGTGTGTCCGGTGACTAGCGACGCAGTCAGTGAGGTTGGTGAGGGCCCGCGCTCGTAAAGTACTTGAGACGTCTTGCACTCGCTCGTACACTGCTGCGAGGACCTCCTTCAAGGGCACAGTGTGAGGCCGCGCTCGCAGTAGACCGACTACACTAACCTCAAGAGCCTCGACCATGTGTGTCCGGTGACTAGCGACGCAGTCAGTGAGGATGGTAAGGGCCAGCGCTCGTAAAGTACTTGAGACGTCTTGCACTCGCTCGTACACTGCTGCGAGGACCTCCTTCAAGGGCACAGTGTGAGGCCGCGCTCGCAGTAGACCGACTACACTAACCTCAAGAGCCTCGACCATGTGTGTCCGGTGACTAGCGACGCAGTCAGTGAGGATGGTGAGGGCCCGCGCTCGTAAAGTACTTGAGACGTCTTGCACTCGCTCGTACACTGCTGCGAGGACCTCCTTCAAGGGCACAGTGTGAGGCCGCGCTCGCAGTAGACCGACTACACTAACCTCAAGAGCCTCGACCATGTGTGTCCGGTGACTAGCGACGCAGTCAGTGAGGATGGTGAGGGCCCGCGCTCGTAAAGTACTTGAGACGTCTTGCACTCGCTCGTACACTGCTGCGAGGACCTCCTTCAAGGGCACAGTGTGAGGCCGCGCTCGCAGTAGACCGACTACACTAACCTCAAGAGCCTCGTCCATGTGTGTCCGGTGACTAGCGACGCAGTCAGTGAGGATGGTGAGGGCCCGCGCTCGTAAAGTACTTGAGACGTCTTGCACTCGCTCGTACACTGCTGCGAGGACCTCCTTCAAGGGCACAGTGTGAGGCCGCGCTCGCAGTAGACCGACTACACTAACCTCAAGAGCCTCGACCATGTGTGTCCGGTGACTAGCGACGCAGTCAGTGAGGATGGTGAGGGCCCGCGCTCGTAAAGTACTTGAGACGTCTTGCACTCGCTCGTACACTGCTGCGAGGACCTCCTTCAAGGGCACAGTGTGAGGCCGCGCTCGCAGTAGACCGACTACACTAACCTCAAGAGCCTCGACCATGTGTGTCCGGTGACTAGCGACGCAGTCAGTGAGGATGGTGAGGGCCCGCGCTCGTAAAGTACTTGAGACGTCTTGCACTCGCTCGTACACTGCTGCGAGGACCTCCTTCAAGGGCACAGTGTGAGGCCGCGCTCGCAGTAGACCGACTACACTAACCTCAAGAGCCTCGACCATGTGTGTCCGGTGACTAGCGACGCAGTCAGTGAGGTTGGTGAGGGCCCGCGCTCGTAAAGTACTTGAGACGTCTTGCACTCGCTCGTACACTGCTGCGAGGACCTCCTTCAAGGGCACAGTGTGAGGCCGCGCTCGCAGTAGACCGACTACACTAACCTCAAGAGCCTCGACCATGTGTGTCCGGTGACTAGCGACGCAGTCAGTGAGGATGGTGAGGGCCCGCGCTCGTAAAGTACTTGAGACGTCTTGCACTCGCTCGTACACTGCTGCGAGGACCTCCTTCAAGGGCACAGTGTGAGGCCGCGCTCGCAGTAGACCAATTACCTCATCCGCATCCTCTTCAATCTGTAACAATATTAGTAGAAGAAATAAAGTTGAATAAACACCCGGAATTTTAGAATTCAAAATTTAAATACTTCTCGAAATCAGTAGGCCTTTTTTTTTCTTTTTATTTTTTTTTTTTAAGGTGG
Organism: Idaea biselata; assembly: GCA_958496205.1. Classification (NCBI taxonomy): domain Eukaryota; kingdom Metazoa; phylum Arthropoda; class Insecta; order Lepidoptera; family Geometridae; genus Idaea; species Idaea biselata. Next base: position 13,799,027 of record OY292397.1, read on the forward strand.
AGAAATGTAGCCTTATGCACCTTCACGCCACTCTCGGGGGAGAGCGGCGCGGTGTGTGGGGCTCCCTACTGGCCTAGGGATGGTAGGTGGCCAGTGGTTTACCCACTACAACTCCACCGGTTCCTCGCACGCCTTGATGTCGGGGTCGAACGCGGGGACACGTTCGTACTCGTCCGCGTCCCGACGACGTGGGTCTGATGTCAGACCCCCTCTCTCAGAGTTTATCCGCATGAGCGGCGCACTGAAACCACGTGCGCCTCGCTCGGGGAAATCAGTAGGCCTACCGCGAAAGTTCAACCCGATGTCGAAACGCCCGCGCCGTTGATTTGAACTATTTTTGAAATCGGCGTCTCTTGAGGTGCGCGTTTAAATGGCAGTTGACCGCACGTTTACAAATCGATGCATCGGGTTCAACCTAAGGCTGTTAATTGTTCCAAAAAATCTTGCGCCAACCATTCCTTAGCGCGGTGCCGATTTCTTGATGTCAAGAAATCGACGACGACGGCTTTAACTTGCGCGGTAGGCCTACTGATTCGTCATCCAAATGTTCGCAGTTCCCAGTTGCATCCTTCTCGAAACCCCGGAGTCCGCTTAAACACAGATTTAAGTCTTTTGACCATACTTGCTGCAAATAGTATTTGAATTGGCAATGTTTTTACAGCCGGCCTGTCTGAGATGGGATACCCTTATTCTATGGCGGGGCTACACGGCTTCTCCAATTTGTATTAAAGTTCTATTCTCTTAATAGCTAGGCATGAAAATTCACACATACAGTAGGGGGAAGGATAATCATAATCCTATTCTAATCCTATCTGTTTTCTGTTGAACACGCGGTCTAAGCCGCGGGCAGAAGGTTATTTTATTAGCGCGGCGAATCCTGTGTCCTATTTATCCGATATTTCTTTGCGTAGTTGTGCAACCAAGAGCATGTTTATACGTAGCAAAACTGGTTTAGTTAGAGATTTATAAGTCAATATTATACTTACATTTTCTCTCATTTCGGCAATATCTTGGGTGTTGTCATCATCATCATCAACTGCTGCGGGCTGATTTTGTGTCACTGCATCTACTTCCATATTTTCCCCGCCGTTTTCTGCTTGTTTTTCATTAATGTGAGACATATCAATTTAGCAATAAATAAGAAATGACTAGCTGCGCCCCGCGGTTTCACCCCCGTAAGCGAAACCCGATCCCGCGGGATTTACGGGATCAAAAGTATCCTATGTCCTTCTCCTGGTTTTAAGGTACCTCCCCACCAATTATTTGCCAAATCGGTTCAGGTTCTTGAGTTATAAATGGTGTAACTAACACGACTTTCTTTAATATACATAGATAGATATTGATTGTTGAATTGTATTTTTGGCTACTATTATTATAAAGATTCAAGTGTGTGTGTGTGTGTGTGTGTAAGTAAACAAAACGAACCTGCGGTGGATAACTATTCTACTCCTGTGTTTGTGTGTGGGTTTTGTTACTTCTTCACACAAAAACTACTAAGCCGATTTTGATAAAACTTGTTATACCAATAGATCGGGATTAACTCATCTTTTTTTCCCGATATTCCCGCGAGATCGAGACTAACGCGGGTGAAACCACAGGGTTCAGCTAGTAGAGTTATAAATAAGCTTTCATACCTGTAGTTTGTGATGTGTCATGTCCATTTTGTAGGACTTCATTTACTTCCTCTGGTTCATTATCTAATATCTTCGACAGCATTTCCTAAAAATATAGTTCCATTGCAGTTACATAATATAAGATTAAAAATAAGTATAATGTGAAATGTAAATGTAATGTAAAAATGTTGTCTGAATAAAAGGCTATTATTATTATTATTACCACTTACAATAGCTATTTGGCGATGTGAATTCTTTGCGGTTTCCGACAATCCAATCAACCATTTTACCATACGTTTGTAAGCCTTTTTAGGCAGTAAGCTCATAAGACCAACCACTAGTGACACACGGGCCGTCCTTACTTCTGCACGTTCCTGAAAAAATATATTATAGTATACATACTTGTAAAAAATATAGTTATATGTATGGAACAAATGATTGTTGTACCACAACTTTATAACAACTGCTACTAAAAAAATCACAACAAATTAAGAACCTCCTTTTTTGAAGTTGGTTAAAAATCATCAAAGTTGTAACATAACTTTAATAATTGAGTTTTCTGATTAGAAGGTGGTTATAGGTACTCCATCTGTTCTTTAGTATGGATTCTTGGTCCAAAAATTAGTAATTCCCTGCATTCTGAGATGCTATTCTGCTCATAATTTATGAGAATAACTAGAAGCGAATATCTTTCCAAATGGATAAAAAAATATCACTGTCAGACCTCAGACAGCGGAGATATCTAACATAACACAAAAAAATACATACATACAAATTGATAACCTCCTCTTTTTTAGGAAGTTTGTTAACAAATCTTACCAATCCATCAAAGGTATAACAAAGATGTTCCAAGAGCACAGTGTACCCATTGACAGCCGCTTTCCCATATTGACTGAGCAACAGTCCAGAATAAGTCACATAAGATGCTCGTACTAAATTCTGAAAATAATTAAAATAATCTAAATATAAAATTAATAATTAGAGATGGGCCGACTAGTCGGCAGTTTAACCAACTAGTCGGCAACTAAAAATTATGCAATAAAACCAATATTTTTTTGAATTAGTAGTTCAGTTAGAACAGAGGTTCCCTAACTTATTTGAGTCGCGCCCCCTTTCGACCATAAAAAAAAATCCGCGCCCCCCCCCATCCTCCAGTACAGATTATCAGGTCAGAATAAAAATGGATTTAATAACAAAATAAGTAGGTATTCTTATTGCTCATTAAAGATTTACAAAGTCATACAAAAGGTATTTGGTAAGAAGTACTAGTACCCCCTAGAAGTACCCCCTCGAGATTGGCGCGGGCCAAGCTATAAGCTGATAAAGTTCTTAACATTCGCCTACTGAGGCCTCAATGAGGATCTTGGCAGGCGTCAATTTCAAATATTTTCATTGGTCGTATCGAGCAGTCTGGACTCTGGAATGCATTCTCTCAGCGATCGCAGGTTTTTCTACACACGTGGCCCGCGCCCCCCCAGGAAAGGTCTCTGCGCCCCCCCTGGGGGGGGCGCGCCCCCCACTTAGGGAACCACTGAGTTAGAAGGTGGGTAGTCAGAAAAACGTAAACAAACACGTCATCTACATTCATCATCTAAACATCATACATCTAAAATGTCATAAAGATGCCTCAACTCCAAACAAGTTTTTTTTTTCAAAATTTATTTATATTTCAATAATTTTCTGGAAGTTTCGCTTCAGCTTTTGAAGTGCAAATTTATCAAAAAATACCAAAAATCATAGAGTGATCATGATTAACCAAAATATCTCGGAATTATAATGATCTTCATTTTGGAACCAACTAGTCGGCTAGTCTGCTAGTCGGCAGAACCCCTAGTCTTAGGCCCATCTCTTTTAATAATCCTATTTGAAACATATTTTATAATATGTTTTATTTAATTAAATTACTCTTCGTAATTTGATTTTTTAATGCTCTAGGCTTATCTACTACAAATATAATTAAGGAAAAATACATCTTCAAAAACTCACTCATGGTGAGGCTCAAACTCGCATCTATGGGTCAGTACCCCAGCATCTCAGTCTTATTTCGAGTAAATTAATATTAAATGATTTATTTATATGATACATTGGTAAAAATATTAAATGTAAGAGTGCAGTGCATGCCAAACTGGTCTTAAGAATATCTAATACAACGTTACCTCTTTATAATATTAGTATAGATTTCAGTTACATTTAGGTATTCAGCTTTTTGTTAACTCACATTAGCACTCCTCATATCAGTAGAGGCTGCAATCAATTTGGGCAACAAACATTTAAACAGGAGTCGGATGGCTGCTGCATTGGGCTCTCCAAACTCATCACAAATCAATATATCTATCATTTCATATATCACTTTTGAAATATTCGCCAATTCTATCTTATCTGCAGACAATCATTAAATTATAAATAATAATAAATAAATTCTGTGAACATCACACAGCACCATCTTGCCCCATGTTAAGCTATAAAGCCTTGTGTGGCAATCACGCAGGTTATGTGTGGCTTCCGTACAGCTCTTTTATTAAATAAATGTAAGCACCTTCAGTGCAGGCCTCTAAAACACCAACACATTAGGCGTGTGGTTGTGCCTCAGTACTGATGCGCACACCAAATGAGTTAGCATACATTATTTCACACACTATGTTTGTTTTACCACACAGTAAATATGCCTATAATACCACAGTACGTGTCTTCCCTGTGTAGCTGGGTTAAACTTGCCTTGAGTGGCGAAATTGTTAAAAAAACACACACATATCTGTTTTCAGCAGATAAAGTGTTAAAACAAATGTATATAAATAAATACTTACCAACATCCAATCTATTAACAATAGCACCACCAGTGATATCAACTAGATTACTGAGAATATCCTCATAACTTAAATTATCAGGGGTCAATGTCAACTCTTCAATGATAGCCCTCAGATCTAGGACAAAGTCCCGAAGCTCCTTTATCACAGAATTGACCTGCCTCGTTAACTCCTTAGTGCTGTAATCGTCTTTGTCACACATAGCCTTCGGGAAACCGAGACAGCCCAACGAATGCACAAACAACTGAGAATGATATATTTGGTACAATCTGTATCCAGGGATAGACAGTAATTTGAAGTACAAACGTGCTGCCAGGATTGCTTTATCCCTATATTCTTTATTGCTGACATTTTTCGTTCCATGATTGATGTAAAAGCCCAATAAGGCTAGCAGTTTATTGTAAGGTATTTGCCGAGAGAGTACCGTCCAAGATTTTGTCCTACTAGGTTCTGTTTCACAACGACGCCAGTTGTCTATTGAGCTCATGAGGAGGCGGAATATTTTCCGAACCTCAATACAGGACATCGCATTTTCATACTCTTTAGGAATATCATTGTATTCTAAATATTCAGAGTAATGTATCGCTTGTACCCAAGCGTCTTCGAGGCTATCCAAGCTCAATGAATTAAATTCGTTTATAACATCATCCATTTTGATAAGTTATTGTTTCTTACATTTTTTTTACAATCTTCTTGTTACGCACGACTTTTCTAGTAGAAATAATCGGATTTTAATAAAAATAAACGAAAATAAACAAACATTACACTATTGTAGGCTTGACTTGACACATAAGTGTGTGTTGCCAGATTCAAATTCCAAAAGAAGACCGTTCAAAATGGACCAGCTATGTTCCACAGATATCATATTTGGCACTTCAATCAATTGGGTTAAAAACTGCCATTTGCTCACTTCAGACGGCGCTACTGTAGCACGTCTGACTTTATTTGACACCTTCATAGTTTTTTCGTAAACAAACATGGTTATTTTGAGATAATTTTACAAAATAACGCTTTGTTCAGCTGTGGATTGCAAAAACATAGCAAATCATTTATTCCCCAAAGATGCCAAAAGAAAAAAACAGTGGATAAAAGCTATGAGGAGAAAAAATCGACCTAGTAACTATTTAAGGTTATGTGTTGTCCATTTTAAACCTAATGGTTTTTTTGAGAGAAATTCCTACACAGGTAAGACGTTTCCTTTCTTAAAACTACTAGTGTAGGTACCTACCTATTGATCTAAGGTTATAATAGTGTACTATTGTAACGATAGTCTGTATGAAAATGTATACCTATTCTAGGAATAGACCATTCCTTAGTTTTTACAGTATTTTCCACCTATCATCAATGATCATCGATCAGTGATCATCACAGACGTTTCTCTCATGCCAAGCTTTGTGTAAATTAGGGTCCTTATCTTACTTTATCCACATTTTCTCATTCATTCAGGTGATAAAAATAAATAAAAAGTATTGAGGAAAACAGCAGTTCCTTCTATATTTTCTTTTACCAAAGTAATTACCGAAATAAAGCCAGGAAACCAACAACGGTTAAACAGACGTCTAGAAAGAATCAGAAGGAGACAGTGCTTAGATACACCAGCACCTGGACCTAGCAGAATACAAACCGAAAATAATAAATGCTGCAACTTGTAGAGAAAATATTATGAAATGAAGGAAATTTTACTTATAAATTAAAGACATTTTTCGGTTATAATCACATGGTGTTTATTTTATTACTTTAGGCATTGTTTCAACGCTCAACGTTTTGAGACCTTTACAGGTCTCTTCTTCAGGATTGACTGAGATGTTTTTGTGATTTGTCATTCTAATGTGTTAAATAGTTACTGTGAAACTACTGTCTTATCAAAATCTATAATTAAAAAAGGTATCAAAACGTTCCTGTGTACACAGACTCTAACTAGATAGCAAAGTTAGACTAATATTTATTATTAACTATGCATAAAGCGTGTCAAAAGCGTGTCAGTCAGCTAGGCCGGACCGGGCAACAGATTTACACCGAACTTTACACAAACAGATGTGCTTACAATGTGCCTCCAAACCACTTCCAGCGGCACATTCACAATGACTGACTTCTATAGTGCCATTTCAATCTATTTTCAATAAAACTATGTAAAGTAGTTTCTTCATTTGTCCTTTGCATTGCACATGAAAGTAGGCATAGTTTCCTTCAAAGGCAACACGAAGAGTAAGCAAACTTCTGCTTTCATAATAACAGACGACTTTTGGGTGGTAGGTACTTAAAACCTCTCCGCAAACTCTTGGATGTGGTGTTTGGGACAGCGGTGGTAAATTGGTGCTAACGTTAACATCTCTAAAGTGACTTATATCAGGAAACTCAGGAATTTCATCATCGAGTTCCTCTTCGACTCCAATAATACTGTTTCTATCGTACGCCTCTAGCCTAAAACAAAAACATAGAAAATTCATGAAAAAATACCCTTGTCAACCATTTGTAAACAAAGACATATTTTTAATAAAATCATAAAAATTACAAGTCGTACGACCCCGAAAATAAGCACGTATACTTATCTCAACATGTAGGTACTTTTTACAAAAGGGTTTTTACATATTTCCAACATATAAATCAGTACAAAGCCTTTTTGTAAAAAATAACAAACAAACACTAAAATGCACTTTTTTACTAACCTTTCAATCAAAGCAGCTTTTTTTCCGCTAGTAGACGCATTCCTTTCTCTCAGCTCCCCCTTTAATTGGATTATACTCCACGTTGAATACATTTTAATTCACAAAATTCCTAAATACACATGCAATCACAGTTGAAGTTTGGTGACATCTGGTCATGCCACACTAGCGCCACCTGCCTCGACCTTTTAGTTTATAACCCCATTTGTTACACGAACTTATTTCACCAGATGTCGTTACTTGTCTCGAATTTCAGTAAATCTGAATTTGTAAAACCAATAAATGGCTACAGAATTCCACGTATCGGTCCAGAATTTATAAAGAAATTAATTATTTTAACTAATAAGATTTATAGACCACAAGATGACTTGACTAACTGCCATATTATTGGTATACCAATTCAGATTTATGAATATTCAAGACAAGTAACGACATCTTGTGGTGTTTTGTGTTAACACTTGACTCCCAAATGTGAAACTTCAACATCCAATATCTTTTAACTTATCAAGAGTAGGACGAAAATACTAACACCATAGCTTTAGTTTGCATAAACCAATTGAATAATCCATGTCTCGTCATGTCAGGTCTTCTTGCGATGGCACATAAAATAAAATTAAGGTACCGCTAACCCCCAGGTAAAATCCCTAAGGAAAAACGCCGATCTTCTTCAGGAAATGTGAGAAAAAAACCTCGAGGCTACCGCGGTTGTATCGTTGACAGCAATCGATGCCGACCAACGCGGTAGTTTGACATCTCTGACAGCGGAGCAATCCGACGGCTGACGGCGCATCCATCGCCGTCAGCAGTCGGTTTGAAGATTTTCTGTCAAAATCTTCAATTCAATTCAATTTTGTCTGTGTTGTAAGTCAACCATTCAATTTGGCTTCGGCGTATATATGAGTAATCGACGCGTGAATTTGAAATTTAGAATAGAATGAAATATATTCTATATACATGTCCGTCTGTCACCAGGCTGTATCTCATGAACCGTAATAGCTAGAAGGTTGAAATTTTCACAGAAGATGTATTTCGGTTGCCGCTACAACAACAAATACTAAAAACAAAATAAAACAATTATTTAAAAGGGGCTCCCATACAAGAAACGTGTTTCAAAAATAACAAGGAGTTTCGTACAATGTGAGGTCGCTTCTGATTGGTCAGGACAAATCGAGTTGGTCATGGAATTCAAAATGGCTGCCCTATCTGTCAAATATACCAGTCTGCCTTACTTACCAAAGAGTTTCTTTTATGTTTCAGATTTTCTTTGTGCCAAGGTTTTTTTTTTTTTTTCGAGTGTTTCGGTCGTTTGATGGGAGTAAGAATCGAAGATAAATATTTCATATTTTCCTATAAAATTTAAAAATTGGTTGTTGTAAACCATTTTAGGGTTCCGTATCCAATTGTGATAGTGGTACGGAACCCTTTGTGCGCGAGTGTCGCACTTGCCCCGTTTTTTTGTTTTTATTTAGCGTCTTTATGAGATACTTAATATGTTATGTTTTTGCAATCCACAGCTATTTGTATATCGTCATTTTGTAAATTTATATAAAAATTACATAGTTTGTTTATGAAAAAACTATGAAGTTGACAGAAACTTGGTATCATTCCAAAGTTCCGCCGCGCCGGGCTGTTTTGAGCTTTTAGTTTTTTTTTAGTTTTTAATTTTAAACTCATCTTCTGCATTATTTGAGGGAATTTAAAAATTGTTGTTGGCAGCACTGACTAGCTGTCAAAAATCATATGTTGTTGTGGAAATTGAGCCGAAACGGTCGCGGTGTATTGTTTTTGCTCTCGAAAATCTTTACTTTATCGTGCTAAGTTAGCTACTAGAGTGGATGGCTATTATATTATTTACCATTATTTCCAGCTTACATATGAAATTAGAGGCAGATTTGATGAAAGTTCGTTGTGAATTAATTTATTTGGAGGTAAGTTCAAAAGTTTTTTTCAGACCGATAAAAATCCTATACTAGATTCCTACTAATAATAAAAATGCGACACTTTATAGTGCGTATTATGTGTAACCGCCAGTACAAAGCTGGTTTAAAAAGTTTTCAATAATATAAACTTTGTGTAAGTTTATCTAATAGGTTAACCTAGGCGCCAACTTCTAGGTAAACTGTGGTTTTAGTTTCGTTCCGTATTCAGGGGTCACGTTTCTACTGTAGGGCTAGGTATAGATAGGGTAAAGATTGGCTGTAAAAGACGGCGCCGTGCGGCGGTGTGTTTCGCCTCTTGAGGAATTATTCAGGCTTTGCTGGTTATCTTCTAAGCCGATAGGATTCCAGATAGGTATTTCAACTATAAGTACTTCGGAAAATTCAAATTTACGAAACATCCGGTCATGCTAACATTATGTTGGTGACCAAAATACTGTGTACATGACACTTCCCTGACTGTCTGTTAAGTCTGTGGTAAGTATATTCTCACTGCCTTCCGTTCCTAGGTCAAAGATACCCCTTATATCTTTAGGCCGACCATTCCTTACAGGGTGATGAGGTGAGACCTTATATATTTCCAGTGGACCTAGCTCGAAATTTTTTAAAATTTAGCCATGATAGGGGTTTCCTGAACCAAATTCAAGATCACCCTGTTTTAAATCTCCTAAGTAAGAAGAATGTAAGTTGGCCATTTCTTATGGCACAGTTTACCTTATAGTTGGTACACCTCGTGGCACTCCACGGTTAGATATATGAATGAAGTTGAATAAACCAAGTTTTCCATTAATCTTCTGAAAAAGAAAAAGCAATTTCCGTTCAATTTGCCAGGAGCTTGTAACTGGATAAAATTAAAAGTTGATTATTAAACTGCATGCTTTATTGAAATTGGATAATAATATAAACATTGTCCTTTACAACAACACATAATCAGATAACTTTATACATTACTAAGTTGTCAGTTATCTGTGCTCTGAAGGAGACAGTATTGACCACCTTGATAAGGCTTCCCACTTCAGTAGAGCTCCACCCCGCACACACGCTACTTGTAACATGTTGTGGAAATATTAATCCGAATTGTATTTATGTATTATTTACTAATCTGAGTATTATCTAATAAACATTTTGACTCTGGCATAGTTATGTATTAAGGTATGTGTATTGAATTTGTCTCATTCTGAATTACCAAAAATAATACACACTACCAACATTTAAAAATGATAGCATACATAAATACTAACTAACAGCAGTACTGATAGCATACATTTAAAGATTTCATGTAAGTTTCTCTCAGTCATGGTCTGCTGTTCTTATATAACTATCTATAGACATAGGTATTGTATTGGTCTAGTCTAGAGGGGTATACTTGGCCTAATTACTAATTATTATCTTTATCTATCTTCTTTCTATATATATAAAATAAAGTGCTGTAAGTTACACTATTTTTTTCCCCCTAAGGTGGAACAAAGTCCGTCAGGTCAACTCGTTATTAATAAAAGTTGAAAATCAATAGAACATTGATCCCCATTCAATTACAATTTTAATATGGGGCAGCCAGTCCTTACCCTTTTATTTTATTTGTATTTGATAATGGCAGACCAAGACTGCGATGGCGGGAAATTGGACTCCTTTAAAAGTAACTATCAACAGTAGTCCTAGACCGTGATAAATGGAAGGAAGTTATGGAGGCCTTTGCCCTTTAGTGGGACAGCACAGGCTTATAAAAATAATATTAACATGAAAGCCTCTCAAAAATTCTGTATCTGTACCCCAACATATGCCTGTCTGTCTGACATACGTTGGGGTACAGATCTAAAGACGCCAGTTCAATCTTCGCCACAAGTGAATTTTAGAAGATGTATTTTTAAATAAATCTGCCGAGACCAATCAAAACAAAAATACGAAGTATACTCAGACATTTTCATCCAGAGATTGAAAAATTAAAAACATTGGCAAATTCAAAGAAATACTGATAACCAGCGAATGGTCAAATTTTCGTGTGTTAGTCGAGGCTCTTCGCTAATATGATATTAATATATTATATTATATTTATTCATAATAATTATTATTAGGTAGGTACTCATCATATCTACATTGAAGATTATTATTACAATGAACTACATGTTACAATGTAGATCTAATAACTAAGCTGTGCTATTTGTAAATGTAAATAAACAACTACAATCTCCAGATAAGCAGTAGTAACTAAACGCAAGTATGTGAATGTACCTACATACATATAGCTATGGTAATATGTTATGTTACGGTAGGTCGGAGCGGGAGAGCCATGGCAGAAGGGGATGGGGACAATCTCAAACTCTTCTGGGAACACTTCTTCAAGGCAGAGACTGGAACCTATGAGGTAATCTATACTTCTATACTAATATTATAAAGAGGTAACGTTGGTAACTTGTATGTATGTATGTATATTGGGGGTAATCTCCGAAACTACTGGACCGATTTCAAAAATTCTTTCACCAATGGAAAACTACATTATCGAGGAGTAACATAGGATAATTTTAATCCCGATATTCCCACGGGATCGGGACTTAACGGGGGTGAAACCGCGGGACCGCAGCTAGTGTAGCATAAAGATGTAAATGCTTTCAGCTACATCTAGCTTCTGTTCTTCTTGATTTATTTATTAGGGTTCCGTAGTTTATTGTGTCTGTTAGCGGTACCGTCATTTGTACCTCTGTAGCGCGTTCGGCGAATGCCCGGTTGCAATGCAGGAGGTTGCGGGTTTGATTCCCGCCAGTAGCAAGTATTTATGCTTAAAAATAAATACTTGTTTCTGGTCTGTGTTTCTTTCTAGCTATAAAATGTAGGTATCTACGTGTTTACAAAAGAAATATAAACATAAGTATTAAGTATATCCGTCGTCTAGTCACCGTAACACAAGCTTATTAGCGTATCATGGGGCTAGATGGCGTTGTCTGATGTTCACAGAATTTATTCATTTATTTTATAGTTGATTATAATAGATTACACTTGCGTTTTATTAAGTACTAGCTGACCCGACAGACGTTGTCCTGTCGTTTAGTATAAAAAAAATCATCAAAATCGGTTTAGCATTTTTTCTTTCATAAGAACCTTCTCCTGACAATAGCAAACACAACAAAAAAAGAATTATCGAAATATGTCTAAAAGTTTAAGTGTGATGCCGTGACCAAGGGAAATAGGGATTGATTTTTATATAATAGAAGAAAGAAGAAGATGATTAATGCTCTATTGTACCAAAAAATACAATTAACAATGCAAATTATGGGCAGTTTTAACTATTACATAAATTCTTACATAAGTAACATTACGTATTTGAATACCAACAATGTGAAATGAAAATGCATTGTACATGTACACATTGTATGCAAGCTTCTATTAGCAGTAGCTTGATATTTCCATTCATATACTGTTGCCTAATGAATGGCCGACAGTTTAAGAACAATTAAGATGGCCATTGATCAATCGGAAGTTCGTGTGGAAACACAGAATACATAATAGTACAGTTACAGAAGACCCACTCCGCAAAGTCATATAATAATGTTCCTTACTGGTGCGGCGACACAGAGAAGTGCAATTCAGATCGCCACAGCGCTAACTACCTACATTAAATATACCTAAAGTCGGTTCTAGGGTTGTTTTGTTCATTTGTTTGGTTTTTTTATAGAAATCAACGTGGCTCGATTTATTTCTCGCCGAATTCCTGATACGAATCAAAGATGGAGCTAATGCGATAGATCTTATTAATTTTTGGTAAGTATTTACTTCAAATTGTCTATCCATTTACTATGATTCGATACTTACGTACACCATATCATAATAATCGACATGCGGTTATTGTATTCAACTTTGTTAATGATAATTTAAAATGAGACTCAAACTTAGCTGTGTATTATATATAATTCATATTAAGCGATTGGTCAACATAAGCGGAGTCATAATCATAATAAACGAATAGAACTGTATGGGTATAAGTAGTAAAATTATAAATTGTTTCCAGTCCAGTGAGCGGCGTGGTAACCCTCGTGGGGTGTGAGCTGCTGTGTGGCATCCACCGCGTGACGTCATCACTCGACACTCACTACACGGCCGCGCCCGCGCCACCGCCACCGCCCGCGCCACTCACGCCCGTTCCCGTGCCCGCGGCCTCGCCAGCTCATACACCAGATGATGGTAAGTAAAGTAACTCTTATTGAGTTGTCATTCTCTCAGATGCTACAATTCCACTAAAGTCTCAATCCCGTGGAAATTTTAAACAATCCTTTCCTATCGGATGCCTATATCGCTTGGAGAACATACTCTCTTTTTTCAGCTCCCTACTATCAGCGGTTTAGGTTGTGCGTGCGACCTTTTGAGACCTTTCCTTTCCAAACCTCTTCCTTACGGGGTAGACTGAGATGTAATTTGAAAGAAGGGAAAGTATTCTAGAAAGACCTCGAAACATCGCGAGAACAGGAGTTAAATCAATGAATTTGATTGTTATCTCTCGTAAAAAAAGGGGGTTCCTCAAGGGTCTATACTTGGGCCTCTTCTATATTTAATTTACATGAATGAGTGTCTATTGTCTGTAGAAGTGGAGGAGGAGTCTCCGCCGGCGACGGGCGGGTCGGCCTTCGGGCGCGCGCAGCAGCAGCCGGCGGGCGAGGTGCTACGCCGGTACCTGCTGGGAGGGATCGCGTGGAGATGTCTCGCGCTGCTCGCGGCGCTGCCTGTTGAGGTACTTGTCTACTAGATGGCGCTACCGGTGCGGGAACCTGAATCGCGCTAACGAAATCATTTTGATTTAAGCTCTGATTACAGGTTCATAGTGGAAAAACCAACCAAGTAATTTGCTGTTAAGATCAAAATACACGACGACACTTTTACACTTACTTTACCTAAAACAGTACAAACTTACAGCACACATGCACAAATTTCCTAATGTGTGTGCTGTAGGTGTGTTCTCTTTTAGCAACAGAAATACATAATAATATTATCTGTCTAGTTCCCACGGTTTATTAGATACAGCCTGATGACAGACAGACAGTCAGCGGGGTCTTAGTAAAAGAGCCCCATTATTACCCTTTGGGTACGGAACCCTAAAACGAGTAATCGATGGACACGTCACGATATAAACTAGTACACAGAAATCGTCGTACACGGATAGAACGTCAAAATGCAATGATATCGGACCCGCTGTTATCACAGGATCGTGACCTGCGCCCGCGCAGCGCGACACTTACTCACTTATATAAGTAAATACAGACCATTGAGATATTATATTGTAGAGTACCTACTAGGGGTGATGTTTCAAACATATTCCATGATCATTTTACGCGATATGAATGCAACAACCATACAAACAAACATAAGTACATACATCCATCTATTTATATAAAAGAAAATCCTGTTAGTTACACCATTTATAACATTTCTAACTCAAGAACGGCTGAACCGATTAGGCTGAAAATTGTTAAATAAATAAATAAATAAATTCTGTGAACAACACACAGCGCCATCTAGCCCCGTGGTAAGCGACTAAGCTTGTGTTACGGTGACTAGACAACGGATATAATACTTATATTTATTTTTCTTTTGTAAATACATACATATTATACATAGAGGGACACCCAGACCAGACACAAATATTTATTTTTAAGCATAAATACTTGCACCCGGCGGGAATCGAACCCGCAACCTCCTGCATTGCAGTCGCGCTCTCGCACGACGCGCCACAGAGGTCGTCAAAATGTTATAGAAATAGATAAGACCTTGGAAAAGGACATAGGATACTTTTGATCCAGTGAATCCCGCGGGATCGGGACTTACGCGGGTGAAACCGCGGGGCGCAGCTAGTAGACTGATAAACACATGTCCCTATATTGTGTACTGGCTGCGCCCCGCGGTTTCACCCGCGTAAGCCCGATCGGGGCATAATGGAATAAAAGTAGTCTATGTGTCAATCCAGATCTCCCAGCTATATGCATACCAATATTCGTAGTTTTATCGCCATCAGTTTAGTACTTTTTACGTAAAAGAGTATCAAACATACTTGTTCACTTACACAAATATTTTAAGTAGGATTTACCTAATCCTACTTAAAACCTAGAGCCTATCTAAACGTCTATTTTTGGAACCTTTGCTGTATTTAATCTGCTGATTAAAAAAACTGGCCATGTGCGAGTGGGACTCGCGCACGAAGGGTACTATTTTTTATATTATAAAGCGGAAGAGTTTGTTTGTTTTTTTGTTTGTTTGTTTGAACGCGCTAATCTCAGGAACCACTGGTCCGATTTGAAAAATTCTTTCGGTGTTGGATAGTCCATTTATTGAGGAAGACTATAGGCTACTTTTGATCCCTATATTCCCACGGGATCGGGACTTATGCGGGTGAAACCGCGGGGAGCTGCTATTTTTTATAAAAAAAATCCTTGACAACGTTACGCAAGGTTAGCATTTATTTTACGATTATTTATTTATTTATTTTTCGGAAAACAAACAGCACATAAAACATAATCTGGATAACTATAGTTACAAAAGGCCAATTACATTAAATCGAGATATCGTTGTTTAAAATAAAATAACACGTTTATTGTTTGGGAGTTCCAAAGGCGTGTGAGGCAAAAAATATAATTATGTACCTACATATATTTATTGTTTTTAGTTGTTATAGCGGCTACAGAAATACAATCATCTGTAAAAATTTTAACTGTCTAGCTATCACCGTTCATTAGATACAGCCTGGTGACAGACAGACAGTGGAGTTTCAGTTATAGGGTCCCGTTTTTACCCTTAAGGTACGGAACCTTAAAAATAGTTTTGCCAAAAGAGACTTTACAATCAAAATAAATTAAATGAAGCGCACTGCCATGCTTATTGCCAACCTTATCTCAAGGTAATAGAGTTTACAATGGCGCATTTGATCCATGATGCGGATTGATTGCGAAGTGAGAGCGCAGGCGAGGTCGACGACCGGATCGACAAACACAAGGATTTGTTATGAAATATCTTACAACAACACATCACACTAATATTATAAATGCGAAAGTTTAGATGCTTGTCTGTTTGTGTTTCAATCATGTAAGAACTACTTAATCACATGATCACAGCATAAAAAAACCATGAGTTTCTTGTGTCTTCTTCTCATTGGAAGACACACTAAATTGCTGAAGATTTAAAATGGTCACGTGAAATCTTATTGAATATACCTACTAGCAGTCACGAGGTTGCACCTGCGTAAGTCCCGATCCCGCGGGATCTTACAAAGTCCCTTTCTTAGTGGGATCCATACATACTACAAATAACACACTCTTCAAATTTCATGTCTCTAGGACCAGCGGTTGATATAAAATTCAGTCAAGATATTGAACTTCCGATTGCGATTAATTGCTAAGCAGATAGCTGGAGATATCTGTATTAACCCATAAGCTTTTATCCCAATATTCAAGCAAGATCGGGACTTAAGCGGGTAAATCCCCACGACGCTGCTAGTATTATAACAATGGACTAGGTATCAATAGGTACCTTATTATCTTATTAAGTAGCTAGGTGCTTACAATTGTTTTGCGAATACAATTTGGTTGTACACACATTTTTCTTCGGTTAATCGCGACGCTGTTATGAAATGAAACTCATTGTTCGCTTTCAATTGTTTGTATTATTTCTAGCATTTTTTTTCAATGACGACGTGTCGGGGGCTTTACAGTGCCGCCTGGTCACTAGTACAAAGTGTTGCCTTTCGATAGTTCACTATCGATAGGCTATCGATAGTTGTGGCAAATCAATTGTATCGATAGGCCAACTATCGATAGGATAGTATCGATACTGTCCATATTTTTGCACTATCGATAGCGTAAAACTATCGAAACTATCGATATTATAGATGTTTTTTTGACATAAGCTATCGATTGTAAAACTATCGATAGTTCGGCTACTCTACTAGTAGACTAAACTAAATCTATATATATAAAAGCGAAAATCACTGACTCTCTCATCACGAAATCTCAGAAACTACAAGTGCTAGGAGTCTAAAATTTTGTATGGGGGTTCCTTTTAGGACGTAGGCGCTCACTAAGAACGGATTTTAGGAAATTCACCTTCTGAGGGTGTAAAATAAGGGTTGAAGGGTTGTATGAAACTTTTTTGTTTTTAGAGTTAGGTGTATGAAAGTCGGGTATTAGGTTTATTGTTAGGTGTCGATAAAGGTGGGTAAAATATTTTTCAGAAATTCATCCTCTAACAGGACAAAATGGGGGTTACATTTTATAAGAAAACGCTGACATTATCGTTTGTAGATGGCGTTACTGATAAAATTAGATCGCGCTGACATTACGTTTTAGAAAGTTGACGTATTACTAGCTATTTTTTTTACAATTTTACGTCAATGCTCAATAGATGGCGTTACTGATCAAAAAAGATCGCGCTAACGTTACGTTTTAAAAAGGTGTAATTTTACGACGGACGACGCTGAACAAATTTTTCTTACATAGTCTTGATTCCCCAGGCTTACCACAACATGACTTGCTTGACTTGATATTTTATACGATAAGTAAGTACCGAACGGAACACCTTACCTACCGCTGTGCAAAAAACCACACTTAAACGGACGACCATCGAAGCACTGATGCTGCCAGGCGCGGCAGCGCCTGGCAATGTCTGTACTTCGATGGGCGACTGTTTAAGTGTGGTTTTTTGCACAGCGGTAGGTAGGTGTTCGAGCAACGCGGACGTAGTCGGGGGCACAGCTATAGACTTTTATAAAAGAAAGTCGTGTTAGTTAACTTAAGGACGTCTGAACCGATCTAGCTAACAATTGGTGGGGAGGTAGCTTAAGACCAGGAGAAGGACATGGACATACTCTTGATCGCGTAATTCCCGCGGGATTAGGACTTGCGCGGGTGAAACCGCGGGGCGAAGCTAGTTATATATAAAAGCAACGCCATTTAAACTGAATATGCATACACTAGCTGTTCCCACGGTTTCATCCGCGTGAGTCCCGATCCTGCGGGAATACCTGTATCAAAAGTCAATGTCTTTCTCCTAGGGTCCGGTACTATCTCTGTGCCAAAATTCATCAAAATCCTGTTTGTGCGTGAAAGCGTAAACAAACAGACAGACAGTGTTACTATCGCATTTATAATATTAGTAAGGGTTAATTAAGTCCTTCAGTCAATCAAATTAAAAACATATTCAATAGAATATAGTTTATTTATGGATATTCACATGATCGTTTTAAATCGTCAGTAATCTTGTCTTCAAAACGCTGTGATGAGAAGAAGACACAAAAAACTAGGTTTTTTTTTGCAGTGGTGATACATATTGTCGCACAATCTTTATATTTACTATTATAAAGCTAAAGAAATTGTTTGTTTGAAAGCGCTAATCTCAGAAACCGCTGGTCCAACTTGAAAAGTTCTTTCAGTGTTGGATAGTCCATTTATTGAGGAAGGTTATAGAAGACTATATTATATTTTCAAAAAAATAGGCGGACGAAGTTGCTGCTAGTTAGAACTATACATAGTGGAACCGGAGCAATAATATCAATCAGTTACGACTTAAAATTTTACATGTATAGATGTCGTATGATCGCAGGGTCTGTCTTGCTGCCGGCAGCTGAGTTCGGTGCTGATGTGGATGTACGGCGAGCTCGGCGGGGGCGGGGGCGGGGGCGCGGCGGGGGCCGTGCACCCGCTCACACCCCCCGCCCCACCCGCACCTCCCATACACAAGCTCTTCGCTAATAGGTACGTATTAATATCAGAAACAAAACCCTTAAAACTTACACGACTTATTTATTGATTTTATAAGGAAGACAAATAGTTACAGTAATAAGTTTAAATCTATTTTACAAACTATGAACAATCTATGTGTCATCAATCTATGATAGAAACGAATATAGATATACTGATAGAAAACGCTTTAATGAATCGCAAGTCTACGCCACCAAAAAAAATACAAATGTCTGTCTATTATAATTATTAGAACTACGGGTCTAGATCGCGTTTCTAGATAATTTTAATTTGAATTAGGTACCTCGACGTTTCGGCAAACGGGTTAAACCGGCCGTGGTCTCGAGAAGACATCAAGGCACAAGGTTATCTATAAACGTGATATAGACCCGTAGTTCCGCTTGCCGTAAGAGAGAGTGTCCATTCCACTGAACCACACGGAATTAACTCACCTAGGCCAGTTTATGAAAATGTACGTTTCCCTATATTTTTGTCACGTTTTTGCGATGCTAATTCAAATTACTCACATTTTTAGGGTTCCGTAGCCAATTGGCAAAAAACGGAACCCTTATAGATTCATCATGTCTGTCTATCCGTCTGTCCGTCCGTCCGTATGTCACAGCCACTTTTCTCCGAAACTAAAAGAGCTATACTGTTAAAACTTGGTAAGTAGATGTATTCGGTGAACTGCATTAAGATTTTCACACAAACTAGAAACAAAACAATACATTTTTGGGGTTCCCCATACTTAGATCTATAATTTTCATCAAACCTATACGTGTGGGGTATCTATGGATAAGTCTTATGCTTAGGAAAATGATAATGGTTTTTGTAAATGATATTAATACAAAAAAAATCTAAACTGAATAGTTTGCGAGAGAGAGAGCTCCAAAGTGGTAAAATGTGTGCCCCCCTCCCCCTGTAACTTCTAAAATAAGAGAACGATAAAACCAAAAATAATATATGATGTACTATGGAAACTTCCGCCGAAAATTAGTTTGAACGAAATCTAGTAGTTATTAAGTAGTTTTTAGGGTTCCGTACCTTAAGGTAAAAACGGGACCCTATTACTGAGACTTCGCTGTCTGTCTGTCTGTCTGTCTGTCTGTCCGTCCGTCCGTCCGTCCGTCCGTCCGTCCGTCCGTCCGTCTGTCCGTCTGTCCGTCTGTCACCAGGCTGTATCTCATGAACCGTAATAGCTAGAAGGTTGAAATTTTCACAGAAGATGTATTTCGGTTGCCGCTACAACAACAAATACTAAAAACAAAATAAAACAATTATTTAAAAGGGCTCCCATACAACAAACGTGTTTCAAAAATAACAAGGAGTTTAGTTCAATGTGAGGTCGCTTCTGATTGGTCAGGACAAATCGAGTTGGTCATGGAATTCAAAATGGCTGCCCTATCTGTCAAATATACCAGTCTGCCTTACTTACCAAAGAGTTTCTTATAAGTTTCAGATTTTCTTTGTGCCAAGGTTTTTTTTTTTATTGAGTGATTCGGTCGTTTGATGGGAGTAGAATCGAAGATAAATATTTCATATTTTCCTATAAAATTTAAAAATTGGTTGTTGTAAACCATTTTAGGGTTCCGTATCCAATTGTGATAGTGGTACGGAACCCTTTGTGCGCGAGTGTCGCACTTGCCCCGTTTTTTTTTAATACGTCATAAATCGTTAACCGCAATTTACCTCTCAAAACAAAATAATGTATAGATAATGGTACGGAACCCTTCTTGCGCGAGTCCGACTCGCACTTGGCTGGTTTTTTATTTTGCTTTATTATTTTCAGCAAATTAACGTGAATGAAACCGTAAAATGTGATTAATTTTATATGTTTTTTTAAAACCAATGAACGATAATTTGTCGATATTTGTGTATCTTTTTGTTATGTCTGTCTGGCATGACACCGGAAGGGCAGATCACTGATAAATATTTTAACAGCGCGTAATCTATCACAACATTTGGTCAATACTGTTTGTATTGTAGTTCGTTTTACGACTGAACTTTTATTGCGCAAATATATTATCTTCGCATTACTTTTCTGTCTTAACTTATTCATCTTATTCCATATATACTGTAAGATTCCGAATCAAAGGATCTACTTTAGTATGCAATCATTGAAGCGTCTCTGATGCAGATGTCACCACAAACCGCAACCGCACAAGCCAGTGTGGCACCTTTTATTTTTATTCTATTAG